>JAUIMM010000281.1:15085000-15305000 GCA_031769625.1 Taudactylus pleione | reverse complement strand
GGGCACAGCGCAGAAAGGCATCAGTGAAATATTCAATGCCATAGGATGCTAGGTGAAGTAATGTAACTGGTGAAAGGAAGATGGCTGGCAATTACAGAGCTGCACAAATAACAAGAGATATGGTAAGAACTTACCTTTGTTATCTCTGTTTCTACGAAGTCCATAGGGTCCACAGGGTTGACCTTGGGGTTATAGCTGGAACAGGATCCATGGGCACCACACAGTTAAGCTTTTAGCTCCCAGTTAGGGTCCTCCTCTATACCCCGCCCCCGAGCCACAGGCACCTCAGTTGGTAAGCAGCCTAGGCCGGAGGAGAATATGGAACAGAGAGAAGGAAGACTGGAACACACAAGAAACCATACTCACAGCAATAGGAGACGGAAAACCGGTGACCAGCCACACAGCCCATTTGAAGCCAGGTGCGTCAGGGCGGGCGCCCTGTGGACCCTATGGACTTCGTAGAAACAGAGATAACAAAGGTAAGTTCTTACCATATCTCTTGTTTTCTACTTCAGGGTCCACAGGGTTGACCTTGGGGATGTCCCAAAGCAGTTCAACTAAGGGCGGGGACACTCCTGTGCTGAAAGGAGCACCCGACGCCCAAAGGAAGCATCCTGAGAGGCGAAGGTGTCAAACGCATAGAACCTCAAAAACGTTTGAATAGAAGACCAAGTGGCCGCCTTACACAGCTGAACAGCAGAAGCGCCACGTCTAGCAGCCCAAGAGGGACCCACAGAACGAGTGGAATGAGTCTTAACAGAGGCTGGCACAGGTAAACCCTCTTGTGCATAAGCCTCACAAATAACGGAACGAAGCCAACGGGCTAACGTTTGTTTGTTGGCAGGCCAACCCCTCTTGTGAAAACCAAAGAGGATAAACAAGGAATCAGACTTCCTAACCGAAGCCGTCCGGTCTACATAAATTCTAAGCGCCCGGACCACATCTAAGGAAGTCTCACCAGCTGAAAGATCAGGGGACTGAAAAGCTGGCACAACAAGTTCCTGATTAATGTGGAACTTCGAGACCACTTTGGGCAAAAACTCAGGACGAGTGCGGAGCACCGCTCTGTCCTGGTGAAAAATCAGGAAAGGAGGGCGACAGGAAAGCGCCCCCAATTCAGACACCCTCCTGGCCGAAGCAATTGCCAGGAGAAAAACAGTCTTAAATGTCAGCCACTTGAGCTCCACCGCCTCAAGAGGCTCAAACGGAGGACCCTGCAGGACCCGTAGCACCACCGCCAAGTCCCAAGGAGCCACAGGAGGCACAAAGGGAGGCTGGATCCTGAGAACACCCTGGAAAAAGGTGTGAACGTCTGGTAGTATTGCAATCCGCCGTTGAAACCACACGGACAAGGCGGACACATGAACCTTCAGAGATGCAAGGCGTAAGCCGAGATCCAATCCTGACTGAAGAAATTGCAAGATCCTAGAAACTCGGAACACCTGAGGATCATAATGTCTGGACTCACACCACTGAAAGGAAGTGTGCCACACTCTGTGATAAATCCGTGCTGAAGCAGGCTTGCGTGCCCTGAGCATGGTACCAATAACCGAACTGGAGAAGCCCCGAGACCTCAAGACGGCTGTCTCAAGAGCCACGCCGTCAAAGACAGCCGACCCAGATCCGGGTAAAGGCAGGGCCCCTGAGACAACAGGTCCCGACGCTGAGGAAGAAGGTACGGAGCGTCGATGGAGAGGCTCCTGAGATCGGAGTACCAAGGACGTCTGGGCCACGCCGGAGCTACCAGCACGAGCATGCCGCCGTCCTGCTTGAATTTCCGCAGAACCCGAGGAAGCAGGGATAGCGGAGGAAACAGATACGCCAGGTGAAACGTCCATTTCACCGACAGCGCGTCCACCAGACTTGCGTCTGCGTCTCTTGTCCTTGACCCGTAAACGGGCAACTTGTGATTGTGACGGGAGGCCATCAAGTCCAGCTCCGGCAGTCCCCACCTGTCCACGAGTAGCTGAAACACCTCTGGGTGAAGCGACCATTCCCCGGGATGCACGTCGTGACGGCTGAGGAAGTCCGCCTCCCAATTGAGGACTCCGGGGATGAAGACCGCCGAGATCGCCGGAATGTGACCCTCCAACCCAAGTCAGGATACGAGACACCTCCGACATCGCTGCCTGACTGCGAGTTCCGCCTTGGTGGTTGATATACGCCACCGTGGTGGCGTTGTCGGACTGCACCTGTAGCGCCCTTCCGTGAAGAGCGGGGCCGGACGACTGCAGGGCCCTGTATACTGCCCGCAGTTCCAGGATGTTGATGGGGAGAAGTGCTTCTTCCGCTGACCAACGACCCTGAAGCGACAAAGAGCCGGTCACTGCCCCCCAACCCCGGAGACTGGCATCCGTCGTGAGCAGGACCCAGTCCGGGATCCAAAATGGGCGCCCCTCGACCAGATGAGCTGTCTGAAGCCACCAAGCCAAAGATTGCAAAGAACGTCCGGAGACAACACCAGCACCTGAGAGCGGATCCGGTGAGGTAACCCGTTCCATTCTGATAGAATCAGCCCCTGCAGGGGCCGGGAATGGAACTGGGCAAATTCCACCATGTCGAATGTCGACACCATGGACCCCAGAACTCTCATAGCCGAATGGACCGACAGGCGGCAACGGCTCAGGCAACTGTGTATCCGCAGCTGTAGGGAGGCGACCTTCTCCGGAGTCAGGAAGATCCTTTGCTGACGCGAATCCAGCAGGGCTCCCAAATGAACCATCCGCTGTGATGGAATCAGGGAGGACTTTTTCCAATTTATCAACCACCCGTGTGCTTGCAGGCAAGCGATCGTCAGGTGGAGATGTTGAAGCAGTACCTCCGGGGAGCTCGCCAGCAACAGGAGGTCGTCCAGATACGGCAGCAGCCGTACATTCTGGTTCCGAAGATGTGCGGCCATGACCGCCATAATCTTCGTGAACACCCTCGGTGCCATGGAGAGACCAAAGGGTAGCGCCCGGAACTGATAGTGGTGTTGAAGGATAGCGAACCTCAGATACCGCTGGTGTGAAGATGCTATCGGAACATGGAGGTAGGCGTCCTGGATGTCCAGGGACACCATGTAATCCCCCAGTTCCATCGCCAGAATGATGGAACGTTAACGTTTCCATCCTGAACTTGGGAACTCTGAGGAATTTGTTCAGAGACTTCAAGTTGAGGATAGGGCGATGAGAACCATTGGGTTTCTGCACCAGAAACAGAGACGAATAATACCCCGTCCCTCGTTGTGATAGAGGAACGGGAACAATGACCCCTGCTTTCAGCAAGGACTCTATAGCCTCCTGAACCTGTAACGCCTTGGCCTTGTCCTGAGAAGGACTTGTGCAGAAAAACTGGTGGGGTGGTCTGTGCCGAAAAGACAGGGCATACCCCTGGGAGACCACTTCTCGAACCCAGGCATCCGTGGTGGTATTGTGCCAGCACTGGGCAAATAGAAGAAGTCGGCCTCCCACTCTGAGGTCCCCCAGAGGGAGGCCCGTCCCATCAGGCCGCAGGTTTATCTTCCTGCTTGGAAGAAGGGCGCCGAGCACTCCAGGCTTGCTTCTTGGGTTTAGAGGCAGTCTTACTCGCAGACTGTCTCGGGAAGGACTGACCTTTCGCCTTACCCTGAACCCGAAAGGAACGAAAAGCCAAACTCCGAACCTTAGCAGGCAGTGCCGCCGAAGGGAGGAAGGCCGACTTGGATTTAGCCAGGGTGTCCACTATTTTGTCCAAGTCCGGACCAAATAGTAATTCCCCATTGAAAGGTAAGGCCTCCAGACCCTTCTTTGAATCAGAGTCCGCTCTCCAGGACCGCAACCACAAGGATCGGCGGCCAGACACCGCTGCAGCCGATACCCGCGAGGTCAGCAGACTAGCATCTAAAGAAGCTTCACCAATGTAAGAAGCAGCGTCCCTCATTTGTCCCAACAACGCCCGCTGAACATCCGGAGCGTCGTCTGGGAAGGTATCTTCCAATGCATTGGCCCACCCCTCAATGGCCTTGGCTACCCAGGAGATGGCCATGGACGGTCGGGCCACTGCCCCGGAGAGGGAGTAAATAGACTTTAAGCAAGTCTCAACTTTCCTGTCCGTGGGATCCTTCAGCGAGGATATCGACGGTAATGGTAAGGTGGCGCCCCGAGTTAAACGGGTGACATGGGAATCCACCGCCGGTGGAGTTTCCCATTTTTTACAATGTGCCTCAGGGAAGGGGTAATTAGAAGCCAACCGCTTCTGAGGAAGGAATCTCTTACTGGGCGCCTGCCAAGCTACCGCCATATGATCCGTCAACTGATCCGACAGGGGAAACACCGCAGAAGCCACCTTAGTTTTTTTGAAACTAGGAAACTTCGACTTAGGAACCGGTGCCTCATCCTCTATAAGAAGAATAGCTCGCACCGCCCTAACTAGTGCTCGCACATTAATGGACGACTTGGTATCCATTTCCTGGACCGAGGCGTCCGAGTCAGTGTCATCAGGGACCTCCCCATCATCTGAGGAACCCTCTGAGTCCGATACCTGAGCAGCCCGTGTCATGAGTGGGCGTTTTGAAATCCTAGAAGGCATGTCAGTCTGCAACATTGACTGAAAAGCCGAGGAAGCGGCCGCCAAATTTTGCACGGAGTTGGAGAGCACATCCACCCATGGTGGAGGAGTCGCCATAGGGGCCTGAAAAGGTACCACAGGCTGCTGCGGCACAGGGGAAGCCTGTATATACATAGGCAACCCCGCATAGGGACCTACTGATTGAGATCCAGGAGGACTCCGCAATAACTGCGGGACACCCGGGGAATGGGGGATGGTCGGCTGGGGCACCGCCCTAGTAGGGAGAGCAGTCGGGACCGACAGACGGTCCGCAATAGACACCAGCACTTGAGAAAACATCGCCCACGGTGGTTCCTGCGCCAGAGAAGGTCTGGATGGGCCAGGAGCCACCTGGCATCGACTACACAGGCCATCCTGTGACAAATCCTCCCTATCTACTCCTGCAGAACAGCGTCCGCAGGAGGCCAACACCGGAGCCACTGAGCGCTCAACCTCCTCGTCTGACATGACAGAATATATTATATATCTGGCACCAGGGTAGAAGTAAAACGCACTCACCGGTGTGCTGAACAACAGCCCACAATATGGCACTGAGTAGCACACAACTGTATGTGACGGACCTCACAAATACGTGATCTATATAAGTGAGGTCAGTAGAAACGCCCCTCCCCCACACACCTGTAGGGCTTGTAGGAGAAGTAAAGGGATAGGTATAAGCTGACAGTAAGCGGAAAATAAGCACAGACAGGCAGCACTAGCAAAAGTCACATACCATGCAGAAGTAATACTCACTGCACCTTTACACTACAATCAACCTGCCCAGATTCAGTGTCTGGGAGGGCTATAGTGCTGTGTACGCTGTCCTTAATCAGGGGAGAGGTACACAGGGGGACCGGTCCGCGTGCTCCCTGAGATCTGCGCTGCCACTGGGAAAATGGCCGCTGGAGACCTCAGAGGAGGAGTGGCCGAGTAGATGCAGCTCAGCGACGCCAGACTACGTGCTGAAAGGCGCGCTGAGCTGAGGGGAGGAGCCGCTGACAGGGAAGGCTTCCTCCCCTGGCTGGCCATAACCCCAGGGATGCTGGCTTCCCGCTTGCCCCTTTATCCCCGGTGGTCTAGTGGTCCCACGGGTTATGGGGGGGGCCCGCCGCCACTGCCAGCAGCCTCCGGTCTGTCCCCAGGACCGGAGGCTAAAGGACTGCATTTAAGGCATTCCGCGCGCTGCCGCTAGCCAGCGACGCGCGGCTTACCTGAATCCCCGGCGACTCCGGTAGCAGTCCTGGGAGGTAGACAGAGTCCGGCTAGTACGGACTCTGCCCTCCCGCCGCGATCCCCAGATCAGTACTGGCGTCGTGGCGCCAGTCGGGGATCAGAGCGGCAGCGTGGGCGTCTGTACAGACAGCCCTTCGCTGCTGTCTGTAGTAAAAAGAGATTAAAAATAAATAAAATCTAACTTAAAATAAAAAGCTTCTGGGGGCTGCTCCTGCAGCCCCCCCTGCGCGGTGACCGACTCCGGCCGGGCACCAGCTTACACTGAGGTGCCTGTGGCTCGGGGGCGGGGTATAGAGGAGGACCCAAGTGCATCCTGGGAGCTAAAAGCTTAACTGTGTGGTGCCCATGGATCCTGTTCCAGCTATAACCCCAAGGTCAACCCTGTGGACCCCCTATGGACCCTGAAGTAGAAAAATGTATATCATTCATATTAGTCTAGATGACAGAACATTGCAAATATCAACTTGCTCTCCTCACCCAGTTTTTTAGGATCAAAACCCAGTGGTAAACCCATTGTGATGGAGCCCACAGGGGCTTTCGCATGTTCAGAGCTGTACTGAGAATGAAATGGAATCAGGTCACCCTGAAAACAAAGAACAAAAAAAATGTATATAGATTTTCCATATTCAATTGCTAAAAAATATTACCAATATACTGTACATATAACTTAAAAACAGTCAGCAGAAAATACTTCCAACAAAATATGGTCTATCTATCATGACAATCTTAGAACAAATGGATTCAACAGAATCAAAGGGACTGTCACTTCTGCTGGCAGGCCTCCAATACGACTATACACTCTATAAAGTTCCTATCAAAATGAAGCAAATCTCTGAGTACTGTACCTGAGACATAGAGTACAAGGGTCTTTCCATAGTAGCTGGGTGTTTGCTAGAGGAGATGAGAGGAGGTGGGTTTGATATGTTGTTAATACGAGGAGCCAATGGCCGTGAACCATCATGAATGTTTAATGGCATTGAAGGACCTGTGTTAAAAAAAAAAATCACATACATTCAAAAATATAATATTGATAGATCATGAAATCCCTATTCCACACTATATAAGATGATAAAAAAATAAACTTCTAAGGGTCTATTCACTAAGCCTTGGAGAGAGAAAGTCCCAACCAATCAGCTACTGTAATTTTACAGGCTGTTTGAAAAACGACAGTTAGGAACTAATTTGTTGGTGCTTTATCTCTCTCTCCAAGGCTTAGTACATAGACCCACTAATATTTGTAATTTACTGCTTATTATAAACTGAAGTGATGACACCCTTTATAGATAATATTTTTTTTTTTTTTTTTTTTTTTTTTTTTTTAAGACCACTTGTATATTATAGATTATTATTATTGAAGGAAGTGAAATGTGGGCATTATATTATTTGAACCAAATGATGTGAAAATGTAAATAAATAGGGGTCACATTTAATGATGCGATAACATGAGAATAAACATATAAAATAAAAACAAATGTATCTAGAAACCAGCATAAAAGAGGTTACCATACATCAATGCAGGTGGTATATAAATAAAAACATAACATATAAAACTTTACAAAATCAGCATGAGATAAATGTAAACAGTCGTGGGTGAATTGCAATCTGCAAAACAAATGTCCAAAAAGTATGGATAAATGATACACCTGTTGGTGGGTAATGTATTGGATATTTCAAATAGATTTGCTCTCAGATGTTCCGAGATGTTCAGGAGATGATAGTCTTATGTGGAAATGTCTCTTAAAAAAACAGGGAAAAGGAAAAACTGTAGAGATAAAGTGTCAATAGTTCCAATAGCGAGTAGACAAAATAAATAATTGTGCCAGCACAGTGATATGTAATCCAGAGTCTTACCCACTGTTTAGAACGTGCAGTGCGGGTGCTGTGCGGCGTTGGGGAATCGGCTGTCCTTGCACTTGACAGTCCCGGCCGGGAATGAGTAAAGTTCCCTTGAAGTAGTATAGCTGGGTGTCTGAGCGGCGACTGGTATAGATGTGAGCCGCTCCGATTGATGCGACGTCTCGCAGATTACCAGCTGACCACCTCGGGGAGAAACTTCTCAATGGTGGTAACAGTGTAACTTTAAACAGCAATTCTGTTGCTCTGTGTATTCAGAGTGGGAACACCTAATGCGTTTCTTGGCTCTGTTTAACTGGCCGTTTCCTCAGGGGTAACTCCACTCTGAATAAACAGGGCGGCTCACATCTATACCAGTCGCCGCTCAGACACCCAGCTATACTACTTCAAGGGAACTTTACTCATTCCCGGCCGGGACTGTCAAGTGCACGGACAGCCGATTCCCCCACGCCGCACAGCACCCGCACTGCACGGTCTAAACAGCGGGCAAGACTCTGGATTACATATCACTGTGCTGGCACAATCATTTATTTTGTCTACTCGCTATTGGAACTATTGACACTTTATCTCTACAGTTTTTCCTTTTCCCTGTTTTTTTAAGAGACATTTCCACATAAGACTATCATCTGCTGAACATCTCAGAACATCTGAGAGCAGATCTATTTGAGATATCCAATACATTACCCACCAACAGGTGTATCATTTATCCATACTTTTTGGACATTTGTTTTGCAGATTGCAATTCACCCACGACTGTTTACATTTATCTCATGCTGATTTTGTAAAGTTTTATATGTTATGTTTTTATTTATATACCACCTGCATTGATGTATGGTAACCTCTTCTATGTTGGTTTCTAGATACATTAGTTTTTATATTATATGTTTATTCTTATATTATCGCATCATTAAATGTGACCCCTATTTATTTACATTTTCACATCATTTAGTTAATTTCAATATACATACCAATTAGCGCTCCCACAAAAGCATTTTTTAGTCTTTTGTACTTTGGGGTCTGCCTATCCCCTTAGTGGAGAGCTGCTTATTGTATTGTCCTTTCCCAGATCTCTCCAGAGCGCCCAATCTTTTGTTAAATAATATAATGTATAGACACAGGGCCGTAGCTAGGGTGGTGCGGTCGGTGCCTCTGCACAGAGCGCAACGTTGCTGAGGGCGGAACACCGAAAGCCCACTCACCATCTCATAATACTATTAGTTTATTCCAATCACTAGTGCCGGGCGGCCGCTGCTGTGTGTCCGCGGCTTCCAGCGCAGAGGAGGCAGGGCAGACAGACGCAGCTTCCCCGCCTCCTTCTGAGGTCCCGACTCCGGCAACCTATTAGGGCAGGAGAGACGGAGACGTGATGACATCATGACGTCTCCCCACCCAAGGCTCCCAGAGGTCGATGAGGAGCTGCTGGGCTGGCTGCTGTGTGGTGGGGGCTGGTTGGCAAGGAGTGGCGGCGGCACGGTGGACACAGCACACAGGAGTGGGATGTCACAGGACCGAGGACCTGCCAGACAGGTGAGGTCTTACTGGCTGGCAGTATTAAAAGTAGTGGCCACTGGCCAGCCCTGCAGCCTGCCCCAGACCCCATCTTTTACAACCCCTGTTCTGCTGGTGCTGAATTTAGTAATAAAACAAATAACTGTACAAACAGTATATAACACACACACACACATATAAATATATATACTGTATATAGGCAGTTGGGGGTGCACCAATGAACTTTCTCGCACAGGGCACCAAAATGTCTAGCTACGGCTCTGTATAGACAAACACAAAACAAACATTGTAATAACAACCAGGGTGTATGAGCCTTATTTGAAATAGTGGTGTCATTTATATTTTTAATTGTTTCCCAGAGCTTTTGTGATATAAACAGTTTAATGATTGGCTATAAGCTGGTCTAGCCCTGTGAATGTTCTAATGTTCCCATTAGCCACAGACTAGACAAATACCTGGCATACACTGTCAGATAAAAGGTCTGTCAGACCGACATACATTTTACCTTAAGATGCGTATCCACTAAGCGATATTTGTAGGCGATTGAACGAAAGCGACGTCGTTATCATTCAATCACGTGCAAATTGTGCATGCATCGGGCACATCTATGTCGGAAATGACCAGCGATGCACGCGCTCGCTGGTCGTTTCCGACATCTATCATCGCCCGTACATTCTGGTAAACCTGACGATCACGTCAGGTTCAGCATGTACAGGGATGAAGGATGTGCCTACACTGAACGTTCAGTGTAGGCACATCACAGACGGAGAAACTACAGCATGATTACAATGTTGTAATCGTGCTCTCGTTTCTCCGTCTATTAGTGGATACGCACCT
Source organism: Taudactylus pleione (assembly GCA_031769625.1). Taxonomy (NCBI): domain Eukaryota; kingdom Metazoa; phylum Chordata; class Amphibia; order Anura; family Myobatrachidae; genus Taudactylus; species Taudactylus pleione. The sequence continues at coordinate 15,295,001 of JAUIMM010000281.1, read as the reverse complement.
TTACACTGGCCTGGAGCTGAAAATGTTCAAGGGCCTATACTGAGATGGGGAATAGCTGTGATTGGTGCTGTGTGGGTGTGGTCAAAGTAACCTTTGTGTGTACACCCCCTACACTATGAGACACAATGTCTCCCTAACTACACAGAAATAGAAAAATTGCATAATGTTTTTTAGGGGGAAAACTAGAAAAACTATTTAAATACTTAAAATGTATGGTCAGTTAGGCAGCTGGTAATCATGCTGTCATGTTGATGGGCCTATTTTTATGTGGAGGCCTGGAGCTGTAGCTCCATCCGCCCCATTGTTAATCTGGCCCTGCCTTTACAGCCTGAACACCGTCAGATATCATGGCTATACAGTGCGAGAGATGTCACAGTATATGGCCAAACAATATCTGGGTTCCTCCCCTGGGCAGGAAACAATTCCCTGTTCCTCCAATCTGAAGGAATAAAGGATAGTTCGGCAGTTGGCTGCGACACGGTCAGGTGCTGCTGACCAAAGATCGGATCAGTTGTCCAATCATCTGAATGGTCGCGGCCATACACTATGCAATTATGGGCCCGATCTGTTTATATTCTGCGGATCAGGCGATAATTGCAATTATTTCGGCCTGGCTTAACTCTGAATCATCTAAGCTTTGATTGGTTACATAATTTGGTCTAGTCTGCTGCATGTTTGATTGTTCCCATTGGCTTTACAGGTTGTTCTAAGACACTCTGCCTGGAAACCGAAAAAGAGATAACAAAATAAAGTAAGATCCCTAAACCCAGTGCCTTATTTTAAAAATAACGTAGGTTATAGATGATTATTGTTTCATAAAAAAGCTAAGGGACTACGATTTTGTTATCCTCTGAGCCACTGCAGTCATATGAACAACTATTACTACAAAACAAGCAATATGGGAGTCCCAACACCTTAATATATCCAAATAAGTAGAGAATATATTTTCATCACATCTTGCCTCAACTATTTAAACCTTCTAATGTCTGGTCTCCCCTCCTCAACCTCTTTTTTACGCTACTGCTAACTCCTGCCAATCCTTCCATTGGGTCCCTATACACTTCATAATTCAATTTAAACTCCTCACTCTCACAAACAAAGATCTCACCCTTCCTAAGTACATTGCCTTCCACAATATCTACCACCGACATAGGTCAGCTGGAAACTCCTGCCTCTCCTCTCAAATGACTAACTCCTCTCATTGCCATCAAAGAGTTCTCCCATGCTACCCCTAACTTATGGAACACTCTCCCTGTGTCTACCAGACTCTCCCACAGCATCCATTAATTCAAACACTGAGTTATCCCTACCCACTCATTGCTGTCTTCACTACTACCTCTCCATTTAGAAAGTAAGCTTTCACAAGCAGGGCCCTCTCTCCTCTTGTAACATCACTCCCCATATAACTATGCCAATATCTATATGTATGCATATACAGGTTGAGTCTCCCATATCCAAATATTCCGAAATACGGAATATTCCGAATTACGGAATAATTTTGGCATGACTGAGATAATAAAACCTTTGATTTTTGATGGTTCAATGTACACAAACTTTGTCTAAGGCACAAATTATTAAAAATATGGTATACAATTATCTTCAGGCTGTGTGTATAGGGTGTAAATGCAGCATAAATTTATTTCATGTATGTACACAAACTTTGCTTGAGCCACAAAATTATTGAAAATATTGTATAAAATGAGCTGCAGGCTATGTGTATAAGGTGCATATAACACATATATGCATTCTGTGTGTATATTGGGGTCCCATTCCCAAGATATTTCATTATGATATGCAATTATTCCAAAATACGAAATATTCCGTTATCCAAAATACCCCTGGTCCCAAGCACTTTGGATATGAGAGACTCAACCTGTATATATATATATATATATATATATATATATATATTTATATATATATATTTATATATATATATTTGTTACCCTGACATTAGGTTACTATGGCTACCCAGCATCACGCTCTGGATGGCACTGCAGAACTTTGTAGTGCAATATAAATACTAATATTAATAATTGCACATAATAAGAAATACTACTAATGTCAATGTGTTATTAAATATTTATTGAAAAATAAAGTGAAAAGAACACTACATATATAAATAAGGAAGAAATTCCCCTTCAATTATTGGGTAACTCGGTTTCTCACCTTGAGTGTTATACGTGGGTGCTGGCTCCTGTTGAGGAAGCAGCTTTAATACTTCTCTGACAGGCACTTTATACAGTTCAGTATGGGGCCAAGATGGGGTGCATGTCTGCTCTGCATTTACCCTCTGGCCCTCTACCGGTAATGCCATATAAGCAGCCTTATCTGAAAAGAAAAAAGAAGTTTAGAGATCGGATTGCTGTACAACAATATTTAAGTATTACATATGCAATGTTACACTGCAGTAGGGTGGCTACACATTGTAGAGTCCAATATTGCATATACTGCTTGAATCTTGTGATCCGTGCTGCCTCTGTGGCACATTAAAGAGGACATGCTGGAAAGCCATTATACCTGTTAGGGAGCTTCAGGCAGCATGAATGTTGAAAAGCGTGATGATAAAAACCTAGAATCATCCTGGGTGAACCTAAATGCAGTAGGGTGTGATCTGACCATAGCCAAGACTGCTTTAGAAAAAAACAAAACAAAAACAACAGCAGCAACATTTTAAACCCTTGCTGACACTGAGCACTGAGGGCAGTATCCACGGCTAATTACCACTGACGGGGCTATTAAATTAACCCTGATGCTGCCACTTATCAGGGATTTTGTTTAGTCTGCCTCAGACAGGTGAAACCAAATCCCCGGTAAGTAAGCACTATTACCCTGAGCACTGGCGTGAAAACACAGAGGTCCTTGGCTTTTACCGGATCCTATTTATTTTTGCTATAAAGGGTATTTTGCCGCATTAAAAAGTGCTATAATTGGATAGCCCGATAATGACCATCTGGCTTTTATCGCAATAAAGGCCCTTTTTTTTGTGTGGCAAATTACCGTGTGTAACAGTATACCCTCCTAAGCCTTCAGTTGCAAAGCACATACATAACCGGTCAGATACTGTACTTTATTCACATAGCAGATCACTGCCACAGGATTTACATGGATTCACTTAAGGACCCACCAAACAAGCGATATGAATAATTTTCAATGACAACTACTTGTGCCTTTGTCGCTCTTACAAAGAGTGATCTAAGCCTAGCTGTTTTTCCCCATTAACTGCAAAATGCATGTTAGAGTATACAAGCTGCCAGCATTTTTAGCTTAATATTAAAAAGCTGAAGTCCCATCCTCCTTCAAAACACCATGATTCAAACAAGCTGCATGCAAAAAAACTCAGCTGTTTAGTTGCATGATCTGCCTCTTAATATTTCATATTCTATGACCATGTTTAAACCTACCAGATGACACAAGTCTTAGGTGGGCTGCTCATTAGTAGATATATTGGACGATATATGGTTCAGATGCAGATCGGCTACGTGTCAGATGGAATGACGTCGCTGGCAACAACATGCAGGTGAATGCAGGATGGAAGGGTATATTGCACAGTCTTACACCGGATCGTTAAGTGTGTTACGGCCGCCCGATATATACTTCCATCGGGTGTCGGGTTGGCTGGGATACACTTCGTTCTGATGTGTACCCGGCCTTAAAAACAATGGAATAAAACCGCTGAGACTGAGGAAGCAGTTGTGCAGAATTGATGGCTGTCAAGACTTTTAGCAGAATAGTAATTTAATAATAGAGCGTACAGATATACAAGAACATTCTCTGTGAGCAGCTACTGTGTATCTACCAAATTGTGAAAATATGCTAGGGAGGAAGTGTAGCGTAATAAGTGGAATTTGGCCTTGTTTAAATTTACTTGGCTCAGAGTTTAGCTATGCAATTATAGCCCCTATAAACACACCTCCTGGACTGTGCCTGAGCACACAAACAGCTCAGCACATAAAATAGTGCAGCTATTAAAGCAATTCGTATAAGACCTCTGACTGATAACATGTGCAGAATTAACCTGCAGTCTGTCTACCAGATTGCTATCAGTTTAGTTTTGCATAACCAGTATCAACAAATCGGTGATGCAACATCTGCAGGTGTATATTATGTTTACTGGTTGAAGTGGGCATGACATTTACATGTCTGTAAAAGCCTGTCACCCCCAGGTGCCGCCAGGACGATGCTCCTGCTGCTCATGGTGCTGAACGGTATTGTAGTGTTTTATTCATGCAAAGGGATATAACAAACTGTACTGATTCTGTTTTTATAAACTACTTAAGTTAAATGACTTGTTGGGGGAAAGGGGGGCAAGCTCCATCCACCTCCATCAGAATCTATTACCAATGAGCAACCAAGAGAAGCCCAGGCATTTTGCATAAGTCCCACTCATGTACATGCAGAAAGTTTTTTCTCTTTTCATTGGATTGCTTTGAGGGATCACAAACTGACCTTTAGGAGCTGAGTGGTACATAGGTCTTTATATTTATATGTGTATTTGCATATACAATGGCTAACAAAATTATTCAACCCCTTAAACAGTCAAGATATGTCTGTATTACAAATGACAGTAAAGTTAGGTACACACTACACACACACACCTGAACTCATTGTATATGTGTACGTCTGATCAGTCATTAACGAAGGTCGTTTATCACATCATCCCACCTGTTCTGCACAGCAGATGGAACGCTGCATCATGCAATAATACATAGCGTCATCGTACATCGAATCGTGCACTGTCGCTGGGTACACACATCGCATAATGCATGCGCAGCTTTACACAAATTGTTCCAGATAGTAATAATTTTATTTATATAGTGTTGTTTCTTCTATAGGAATCAAGGCACTTAACAGACAGTTTGAACAAAATACAACAATTTACAAACAGAAAACTATGAATATAATAAGGTTAGATATGTATGAAAATGCAGAGGCCATGGCAGTAATGCAAAGCGTGCGGGTAGCCATTTTGGGTAATCAGTTACTAGGATTTATCATCCCACCCCTGATGAATCCAGCCATTTTAGGCACATTACATAGGATTTCACTGGGCAAAATGAGGAATGCCTGGAACTAATGACACACAACGGGAGAGAGAAGAGTATTAGGCGAGATCCTTACAAGTACTTTTGAACCATGCATTGTTCATTCAACACAGAGCAACAGGCAAGACACTACTACACTGGCTGTAATGTGCGAATAAGCAATGGATATGAAATAAACAAGGGTAAAATGAGAAGTGAGCTGACAGGATACCCACTGCATAGGTAATATACCAAGCATGATTGGTGTAATGGTTAGTATTACTGCCTTCGGTTCACACTACAGTCCTATGTGGAGTTTGTATATGCTCTCCATGCTTACGTGGGTTTCTTCCTTGTACTCCTTTTTCCTCCCAATCCAAAAATATAGCTATAGTATAGATTGTAAGCTGCACTGGGACAGGGACTGATGTGAATGACCAAAAAACATATAAAGCACTGCAGAATATATACGAGGGTGCTTCAATAATTAAGGTAACAAAACCTCTCATTGCGTAAATTTATTCAACTCGTACATATACGCATAAATCAACAATATGGCCTTGGTACAGATTATTTTTCCACATAGTCCTATTGTCTAATCATTTGTTCCAACAGTACACCAATGCATCTATCCCGGCATAGAAGAAATCAGTGTCAAATGCCTGAAGCCAGGACACGACGGCTTGCCGGACTTCACCGTCTGTTGCGAATCGCCTTGAACCCAGGTGCTTTTTCAATGGTCCTAAGAGATGTTAATCACTTGGTCCCAGGTCAGGGCTGTAGGGAGGATAGTTCAGTATCTAACAATGGTAGCGTTGTAACAACTCACGCTTGCGGTTGCCTGAGTGTAGTCTTGCGTTATCGTGTAGCAATACTACACCTGTTCGCAGCAACTCAGGCCATTTTCGACTAATTGTCCTCCACAACCGGCTAAAAGTATCACAATAGCAGACAGCATTCACAGTATCTCCATTGGTGAGGAAATCAACAAAAAGCACGCCCTTGTTGACCCAAAACACGGTCACCATGGCCTTCTTTGCTGATGGAGTTTTTTTTTTTTTTAATTTCTTTGAAGGCGGGGACAATGTGCATTTCCATGTCATGGATACTTGCTTCGTCTCCTGTGTCACATGATGCAATCACTTTTAGGAGGGAATTAAATTAGTCAGGGTAATTTACTGTGGCTAATTGATTCCCTGGGGCTATTCAATTAGCTCCGAAGGCAGCCCGCAGGCTTCACTTAATGGGGATTTTTTTTTCTGGTCTGATCAGTCCTGAGAAAAAAACCCCCAATTATTAGCATGTTAATGGGTGCGCCACAACCCTGTTAACAAAAAGGTACGTGAATTTATACCCAATAACACGTTAATTTAACAGACATTATAAAGGGGCACGGGTGAAAATCGGGGTTGGATTTGAATAGCTCCAGACATTAAAGCCCATCACCCTTTTTTTACCCACGTTAAATTATCAGTGCTAATTGAAATCGGCTATAATCACCTGTAAAAATACGCTGCAGGAACTGCACTCCCTCGTCATGGTACCACTGCAAGTGCACGAGAGACAATCCCATCTTATTAGTTTTGTGAACTTCTGTGAGTTGCTTCGGTACCCAGCGTGAACACTTTTTCCTGTACTCCAGTTGCTCATGAACGATGTTGTGCACACTACCCACTGAGATGTTCATTAGTCAGCAATATCACATACTCAGATCAGTCTGTCCTCCTGAAACAAACCGGTGGGCATTTGGCCACCTGGATCGCTGATCATCTTGAACGTCTGTCCTGACGTTATCAAAGGCAGTGCACCAAACCGGTTTCTGTGACATGACGATAACACCGTACGCCTAGACTAGTTAGCGATTAATTTCAGCTGCTGATGTGCCCTTTATACGCAGAAACCTGATCACACTACGCACCTCAGTGTCTGACCATGTTTCCGCTAGACCCACCCTCTTACAGCTGATATTGGAACGGTATGACTGATATGAGGTGCAGTCTAATGGCCATGAGGGAAAGAGGTCTACCTGATCTGACCTGGTGGGAAATTTGAATGAAATAGAGAACATTACACAAGTGAATGGTCTTGTTACCTTACTTCTTGAACCACCCTCATATATAAATAACTTAATAAATGATTAACTAGTGTGTATGTTGCCAGTGCTATGTGGGTGTGTACACACCAGATACTATCAGCCCTAAATATATAAAAATTCCATCATATTGTGAGGAAATGATAAAAACAATTTTAATACTTTCGATCTATGGCCGACCACGTGGCTTGCTCGCAGCTGGTCATCATGCTGCTTGAGCTTGACGATGAGCCTATTTGTATGTGGAGGATATAGATATATATATATATATATATATACACACACACACACTGTATATACACATATACATACACACATACCCACACATATGGGTGCAACTACTGCAGGGGCAAGGGGTCCAGCTGCTATGGGGCCCATCTTCGTAGTCAAAGTTACATGTGTTATATACATTTTTCCCCATTTGGTGGTACATAGGAGCCCTTACAAAATTTGGCTATAAGGCCTTCAAATACCTAGTTACACCCCTGTACATACACATCAACACACATATATATTAACATGCAAAGGTAAATTTACAGGCTTGAATTGTGCTTTTGGCACATCTGTAAACATTACTGATGGATTGTAGTACCTGCTCAGTATGTAGATGTCATTGCTCCAAATGGGCTATGACAATTCAATGAACGAATTTCAGAATAGAATTGATTAAAATAAATGATTATGTTGACAACCGAAATATTGCAATGTTAGATTTAATTCTAAACACTAAGAAAAGTTGTTTTATATAAGACTGGCTGTGACTTTTTGGAGTTGATTGGCCTCTAATTGAGCAGCGGTTTGAAGTGCTAGCTGAAGAAATGTAAGAACTTGAACTATGGCCTGGCTGGAAATCTTAGTGTAAGCAAGGCTTATTCTGTATGCAGATGCCACTCCCAATGATAACCTGACCCTTGATTAGTATGCCTGATTTGATGGATGAGCTTAAAGCTTTTGTTCCAATAGATGGCTTAAAAGGTTAAAAAAAAAATCAAATCCCTTTCTCCTGACCTGCTCTGGCCATTTTAAGAGAAATTTGGGTTACAATGATGCAAACATTGTAAAATTATTATTATTGTTTCAATTTGCTACATTATATGTCATTAATCAAGACCTCTTCCAATGACATACATGAAATTAGTGTTCTCCACTATATAGATCTATGCCTTTCTGCTGAGGTAAGTAGTGGACATTCACTTTGTAGGAAATCTTCAAAAAAAAAAAATTGTCCAATTTAAGGGATATAGCTGCAGACCACCTTTTATTTAGAAACTCTTAAGGAGAATATCTTAAGGAGAATATCCTAGGCTGTGTACAGTGTTTTACAGTGTTTTACTAGAAGTGTTTTTTTTTTTTTAAACGTATCCTTAAATTAAAGAGAATTGCAGATGACAGGACAGGACTTAAACAGGAGGAAAACAGAAAGAGAACACTCAACCTAATATCACCACAACTAAGGAACTATCAGCAATTGGAACCTGCCTTTCGCCCTCATACAAACTCATCTGTTTGTTTAAACGTACAAGTTTTCATGTCTTGCTTGTAATTGTTACCTGTGTGGGAGCTGTTGATCAGTGAAGCATAGTTTTTTGTTGTATGCTGCCTGGTGCTTACTCAAGCCCAGTACAATTTGCTTTTCTTTGAACAATAAAGCAATTGGCTCAGATGTAGGCCTGTTTCTAAAACAGTCTTACTATATCTACACTATTGCATGTATGAGTTAAACAGGAGGAAAGCTTAGGATCAACCTAAAATGTCTACTGCTGTAAAACAACAGTACTTTGAAGAAACTGTGCTTTGGCCTCTCTCCAATTCAAACACCTGCTTTTTCCATTTCCTGGACACTACTTGCTGGGGAACCCTGCATGAACATTGCAAGGTGACAACACCTGCATGATACACCTCTGAGTGTTTTAATTCTTTCCCCTACGGCTCCTGCTCTCCACCATGGACACTCTCTCCTTAGGTGGAGCTCCGTTACCTGGCCATGGGTATCTGTCCATATACCCTGTCACCCTAATCCTAACCCTTAACACTAATACACTAACCCTCATTCTTAATCCGAATACCCTCACCCATAATGCTAAACTCCTAACACTAATACCCTAGCCATCATCCTTAATCCTTACGATAATACCCTCACCCTTACTCTTACTCTTAATACCCCAACACTAATACCTTAACCCCCTCACCCTTGAGTTCTATTGGATAAAATGCAATATATAAATATTATCATTATTTCTAACCTCAAAACACATACTCCTCCACTAATACCCTTAATCTTAAACCCTAACGCTAATACCCTAAACCCTCACAATTAATCCTACTACCCTAACCCCCCGACCCTTACTCTTAACTCAAACCTTGACCCTAAACATTAATACCCCTACCAAACCCTTAACCCAACTCTATCCCTAACCCTAATAACCGCACCATTATAGGGAAGAAAAATTGTCCTTATCTGCATTCAAATTCTATGTTATACTTCGAGATCAGTCTTGCTCTTAACAAATAAAACATTGTCTGATGTAAGGTGAAAATCGATCATTTGTTTGCGAAACAAAGTGGTTTATGACAGGAACATTTTTATTAATAAAAACTACTACTTTCGCAATGTAATGTAACATTCTACATCATTAACATGGTCTAAAGGCGGTTTATTGTGTTATAGTCTCATTGTGATTTTAAGCTTCAAACTTCATATGCCTGCTTCTGTGGCCACACATGCTAGGCTATTGTATCAGATATCGGGAAATTATGTCAGCACCCATAGTGTCAGTGCAGCACATATGTCGGACCTTCCTACAAAGTAAGTTGTTGAGGAGTATGCTGATGAAATGCAGCATATTAACCCCACTTCCAGAAAATGATGTGTCTTGTGTCTACTCTCATTGGGGTATTGGTGTTGTGAAAAGAGGTTCACTCTCTTAAATGTCTTTTAATTCACAATTCGTACAAGTCAGGCCTACATACCTACAGCCAAATACAGTATATTTTTTTAAAGAATTGGCTTGAGAATTTTGGGTCAGGAGTGCAGAGAGGGCAGACAATTCAAAGAGGGTTTCAAATGGATGAACCTTGAGAAATACAGCAAATAATACAAAATAAAAAGGATGGGTTTTGCAGAGTATTTCCATCTAAGGTTACAGGTTACGGTTTCTTTTTAAACACATTTTCTAAAAGTTTACAAAAAGATAAACAACATACATATAAAAGGTTTTCTATTTATATTTGTTAAACGAATACATATCACAAATTGAAAATACATATCACAAATTGAAAATACTAAAAAGAGACCAGAGAGATCTAAAAGAACAAAAGCCAATGTCTGGCAGTCACAAATAAGTTAATAATCTACATTAAACACGTACCATCTTTGTCTGTTACTTTCCCTTTTGGGCTACTGATTGTCTGCTGCTCCTTGTCATGAGACTGAGGTTGCTTAGTGGGTGTTTGTCCATCAAGGGCCGACTCGTGAGCCTTGGTGATCTCCTCTTGGTAAAGGGCCAAAGCGTGATGTGTTTTCACTGGAACACTCTGAGGAACAGACTCTAAGAAGCCTTCTGAAATCTGAAGGAACAAAGGTCAACAAACAGCTTCATCATCACACAAACTAAGTAGTTAAGCTCCAGCCTCTCTTATCAGAAAGCGATCATGTGGGATAGATTGTAAGCTTGTGAGCAGGGCCTTCCTACCTCTATATCTTTCTGTTATTAGCCAGTTTTGATCTTTTAATGTTTCCAACTGTGAAGTGCAACAGAATATGTTGCGCTGTATAATAACTGTTAATAAATATAGCAGACAAAAAGCAAAGAGCAGCCTGTTCAGAGTTAGGAGAGGTCCTGGCATGACGAGAAGCATTGGGTCACTGAACAGGAAATAAGGATTTATGAAGAAACAAATACGGATACAACAATTTGTAAGTGTTACAAAAACCACAATGACTATAGTTACCTTTCACATCACTTTGTGACAAGTCTCCTACTCTACATGCTAAATGTCATTAAAGTGATTCTGCACCTTCATCTTAAAGGCAGATCGAGGTTTCTGACACGTGGAGGAGGTGTTCAGTGCTGCAGAGAACAGTACATACATCTCACCTGCCGACTACTCAAATCAGCGCCATGAGCCCGATTCACCCCCGCCGACAAAAGCCACCCCCCAGGAATGCTTACTGAAAATCGAATGGATCTCCATGTAATGCCGAACTTCAATTATGTATTGAAGAATAAACTCCCAGGATGCTCTACCATTCATAATAAATACACCAGACAGGAAAACACTTTGCCTAGCCCTCATGTCAGCAGCCACACGTCCCTGTACCTTATATCTGGATGTACAAGCATGTATTATACAGCTTTATATGCATTAGGTTATAGAGCACAGAGGGAAGAGAAGTGGAGGAGTCCCTTCAGTGACATCGGTTTTTCAAGCATTTTTAATGTAGTCAAATAGGACCCCAATGAAGTGACTGGAAAGTTGCTGAATACCATGAATAGCACATGAAAGAGGCATGTATACTTTCCTTGTGCTGAGCAGGGCTCCCTTAAATTCAATGAAGTACTGATTAGCACATGAAAATAAGGGAATCATTGCATCATTCTTTTGAACTCTATTACAACCTATGTAAACACCCTACTGTACTGTAATGAAAAAAACCAACACACTTCATAACAAATGCTAAAAAAAAAAAAAGAAAAAAAGAATTATTCTATATTTATGATACTGCCCGGCCCTGTTAAAACCTGTCTAATGTGTGTCAGCTCTGTACTTGTCATGTAATAATATAGAGAAAATAAACTTAATTGTATAAATGCCATCACGTGATTGCTCCAAAAACCCTTTTTGAGTTTTAAAATGTAAGGCAAATACATAAAAGGGAAAATAAAGGAGAGAAAAAAAAAAAAAAAAAGCAGAAAAGAAACAGAGTTCTGACCCCAGATCACATCCAGTTTTTTTAGAGTCACCGGGCAGACATTAAAAGGAAGAGACAGGTTGTATGACTGTTTCAAACAAGAAAACATTGTGATTGATGACCAGAATCTGACGGCAGAACAGCTCTTGCACGAGAGACCTTGCTGTGCATCTTGCTACTTCCCCTGATTGCGCTGACATGCAAATCAATGCACGGAGCCACACACACAGGAGATGAGGGTGCAGTACCTTCATCAACTGACACACAAGTTAAACATGGCTCACAGCTTTCAGACCTTATATGTGGCAATTTACTTCATTCATTTTTAAATACAATAGCTTACTTAATAACATTTTGCAACTTTCAAAAACTTACTGCGATAAACAGCAGCCACTAAGTAATTTGCATGCTTATGCCTGATGGTAAGGATTACAAACAAATTGTATGGCTATATTTAGTTATTCATTTATATTTATCCAACTCATTGGTATATGGAAAGAAGCCACTAGTATCTGTGAGAAGCTTTTTATCAGAAGTAACTGAATGACAACTGTCTTTAACCAGTCTATTATCTTTTGGTTATAAGAAATGGTCACTGTTGCAAATAAATGTGCAGGATAATACTAGACACTGTGGGAAAAAGAGAACAAATTCACATTCTGTACTTTTATATAATGCAAATTATATAAATTAATCATAGCCATACACGTGTGTGTGTATATATATATATATATATATATATACATACATACATACATACATATATATATGAAACATAGGGGGAACCTAAACCCTTATTACAATAAAATATACCACTAGCCAAACAGGATTGTTTATATTAATGCAGGGAAAGTTTAAAGATGTCATTCAGCGTAGGCTATCAGCCTGTCATTACAAATGACTACAGTAACAGCCGAGATGGAGGTTGGAATCAGGCAAAGCGTACCAGTCACCTACACACAGTAGAGGGAGCCATTTGTGAACCAATATTCTCAAGAATACATCCCATCAAATCACTCTGTCCTTTAATCTCAGCAACATTACAGGATCAGACAGAGTATTATTATTACATTTTATTTATAGGGCGCCACAAGTGTTACGCAGCGCTGTACGCACAGAGAGCAGACTAAAGTCTTGGTATCCCTCCCTAGCACATTACACATGGAAAGACACCATTTTACAACTACCATAAAAATAAGTTATGGCAGTTGCAAAAAAGTCTTACAGTAAGGGAAAAAAAAAAAAACTTGTGATTATATAATATAATATAATATAAATGTGTGAATTAATGTACAGTTACAGACACTTTTATTTTGCATATGTATTAGCATCATATGGAATGAACAACAAGGTAACCACATGACTGAGTGTTTCCCCTGAAGAAACTTACTATGGGTGGAATGGCAGCTGCTCTCTGCTTCAGTTGTTTCAGGTCCAGTGGTTTCTGAGGCAAAGAGTTCACACGCGTGTCGCTGCCAGTGCTTAGCAAACTGGGCCGGGGAGACAGCAGCCTGCACACACACGTACAACACAAAGGTCAGTCATTTTATTATGGCTTAACAATATGTATGACAAAAGCAATGAGCAAAGGAGGATACACTGGGATCGATTATTTGCACACTTCTGGCACTGATTACTTCTTTTGTTGCAAAATATACTTAGAAACTAGATAACTGGAGGTGCATAGTATTATGACACACAAATGCAATATAGAATATTGCAAAGATGTTATTATTAGCAGAACTGTGAGGAGCAACCTTTCCTCAATATTTTAGGATTATTAAGCCACAGCAGACCTTCCAAATCTCTGACATAACCTCTTTAGTAAAAGGTCAATTTTATGGTCATGGGCAATGAAGGACCACTTGTGGCCACTTCCAGCCACCAGCTCTTTCCTGCTTTGTCGTCATATTTATTTTTACAGCTGGTAAAGCTTGTTTAATAAGCCTGCTATTACAGAGAGGTGTCTCTCTCATTGGTTAAAGGTATTTACTACTGAGTAATGTATGACCAATGGCGTAACTAGGATATTTGGAGCCCAAGTTAAAATATGGAGAAAGCCCCCCCCCACCCACAGTAGGTGTGTGCGGTGAAAAAGCAGGCGTGGTCACATGCCACAAGGGGCGTGGCCATTGGAAAATGGGGGCATGGCAACATGACAAACAACCGTGTCTTGTCACTCTTGAAACATTCCTTTCCATTCCATATGCACCTTAATGCCCCCCAGTAGTGGCCCCCCCTTACGCAATGCCCCCAGTAGTGCTCCCCCTATGCAGTGCCCCCAGTAGTGCTCCCCCTATGCAGTGCCCCCAGTAGTGCTCCCCCTATGCAGTGCCCCCAGTAGTGCTCCCCCTCAGTGCCCCCAGTAGTGCTCCCCCTATGCAGTGCCCCCAGTAGTGCTCTCCCTATGCAGTGCCCCCAGTAGTGCTCCCCCTATGCAGTGCCCCCAGTAGTGTTCCCCCCCTATGCAGTGCCCCAAGTAGTAGTGCTCCCTTTGCAGTGCCCCTTATATAGTTCCCCCAAACCCCCCTATGCAGTGCCCACAGTAGTCCCCCCTATGCAGTGTCCCTTACATAGTGCCCCCAGTAGTAGTCCTCCCTTTGCAGTTCCCCCAGTAGTGGTTGCCCCTATGCAGTGCCCCATATATAGTGCCCCCGGTAGTAGTCCCTACTTTGTCTCTCCCATCGCCCACTGCGGGAGCTGGAAGATGGCGCTCATGAGTGAGCTCTAGCCCGGCTCCGGCAGTGGGCGCAGCAGTCAATGAGAGTCTGTCTGTGTTTGTTTTGGCAGCCAATGAGAGTCACTGCCGCTGGGTAGTACGAGTGTACTAGCCGACAGCGGTGTTTGTTACTGTGTACTGCAGACCGCACTACACTGACCAGTGTCCTGGAACAGGGCCGGCGTTCTTGTAATGCTAATGGTACTATTAGCCTCGTACAAAACAGCCACCTAAGTTAATGGAAAAGTACGGCAATAAAATCAAATAACACTATTCTCTCTAACAGAGGACCAATGGGAAGGTAAGGACAAGAGGAAAGAGCAAATAGGGACATGCAATGCATACAATTTAAAATCTTTCTTAATCATTCAAATAGTGTACCGGCAATCAGCAAGCACTTAATACAAAGAGTCTACAAATATAGAACATGTTAAACAAAGGTGGATTGTGCAAAACAACAGGCAGCGATCATTATTGGAAAAAGCATTTCCAGCAGACACTTCACTGGAGAGTCCTTCTTGAGAAAGCAAATTCACTTTAGAGCCATAGAACTGGCTGGTGAAATGTCATTATATTGAGGTCAGCTAATTGGGTTTAATTGAAAAAGAAGTAGTGCAAATTCCGCACAGCAAGGACATTTAGCTCCTATACACAAAACTAGGCAAATCTAAGTTTTCTTCTGGATTTCTTACAGAGGGTTTGTCTAGTCTGGGCCAAGCTTAGTTACAGTAGATGCACCCTACATGTAGCAACTCAGTAGGATGCCACTCTTGGAAAGGACAATCACTTTGCATTCAATGCAATGTGACATAAGGCTTCGATGACTAGTATGCTTTCTCAGTGACGTCAATAACAGAGGACTCACTGCTAATGCTTCTCCCTTCCCAATCATAAGGCAGGTGAAAAGATTAAGGGGGCTTTTAGCAAACTGGAAAGAGCAATTTAGAATATATATATATATATATATATATATATATATATATATATATAGATAGATAGATATATATATATATATATATATATATACAGATAGATATATGGAGAACTAAACAGCAGACCAAAGAGTAATTCTATAAAATAAAAATCAATTAACAAAAAAAATTAAAATAATAAATAATTTTTTCCCAAAAGTTCATTAATGGATTAGCAGCTATTCTAAAATCTAAAATGGAGGTGATAAAAAAAAATAGATTTGAGTATGTATTTTAATACACCAGCTGGAGAGTCGCAGAAACTAAAATCACTTACAGGGAAACGTAGGTTTGCCAGCTCTCATTATTTTTACTGGAACAGCCACAGGTTTTGTATATTTTAGCATGTAATACAAACTCAATAAGCTGTGGGTGTAGTGGGTTACAGTGGTACTAATGTCCTGCGTGAGCGAGTATCTGATCAGAGTAACTTGTATTTTCTAGTCTGCATACAATAGGCTCTGTCTACTAAACATAAACAGCCATAATGCACCATTTGTGAAACAAAGAAACACCATATTCAGTGTTTAGTATTACATACACCACTGCCCTGTTTAACACTTGTAATGATGAATCTCATTATTATTGCCATCTCTCTAACTTAAGCTTGGCATCCACTATACAATTTTCTGTCAGATATCTGACTGATTGGAATGAAAACCTGGTAATGTATGGGATAATGACAATCGTCCATTTGCTCACAAACACTGGAAAATAGCCAAAAATGGTTGCTCAGAAAAATTGGTTAAAACACACAAAGTTACCCAATTTGAACAATTTTTTTTGTCCTTTTTTCAGTGTTTAAAACCATATGATCGACTGTCATTTGCTCCCATACATTACCAGGTTTTCATTCCAACCAGCCAGATTGGACAGATATCTGACAGAAAATTGTATAGTGGATGCCCAGCTTTAGACAGGCAGGCCCACTCCCCCTGTCTACAGAAGATGATCATGTAAAAGTACCCAGGAGGAGGCAAATATGAAGAAGTAGTGTATAAATATGCAGCTTTCTCTTCCATATTAGCCAAACTATATAGACCCTTATGTATGTATAGTATTACTATATGCAGTATTCATTATCTGTATGGGCAACTGTAATAATGACCATTTCTGCTCTGTATGCTACATGAAAACTATATTTTAAATATAATTAGATTTGTCCATCTAGGATTGCTGTGCTTTGAATGCGACAGAGTTGGTGGAAAGGATTGTTTCTAATACAGTGCAACTTCCCTTTTATGTACTTTATGAGATTGTAGAACACTGAATGGTATGTATGTATCAACGGTACTAGGGTAATCCAAGAGAATAATATATCTGTGCAACCTTGCAGTACTGCTATAGATATACACAGGGCGGTAGGGATGGTGGTGCAGCTGGTGCCTCCGCACAGGGCGGAATCCTCCAGCGTCACCTGACACAAACTGCCTGGCTCCGGAGGTCTGCAGGAAGAGACCTCCTGCAGTGCTGCGCGGCACACCTGCAACACCGATTAAGATCCCTGCCCTCGCGTGAGGGGCTGGATATACACCAGTGCTTCCTGTCTATTGGGAATGATGCTGTGAGACTAAAGTGATAATCAGTAGCCAATCACCTTAATTTTATGGCTACTCTAAAATCTAGGAATCACCATATACAAGGGTGAATGAGACCCCATTTGCTCTGTGATCGGATGGCTTCACTCCACCAGGCGATCACAGATTTTTGACAGAGATAGAATAGAGGGTGGTTACTCGTCCCTGTGTAACCTGGGTGGGCTTATTTTACCACTACAAGGAATTCCCACTTCTCATCCGTAATCAACTGTACTGACTCTTCCTACTAGGTAGTGGGCAGGTAACTTGCTGCCACCACCAGACTCCTACACCGGCACCTGGAACCACCTAAATCTTGGTATGTGTGGACACACTGCTGCAACACTTCCTTGGTAGTGTTGGCAAATCCCACTGGTCCATCAGAACGGACCTGTCTGCATGGGGTAGCTGGAAGAGGGTTTCAGCTTAGAGACACTTGGCTCAAACCAGAACAGATGGAGAACAAAATAGCATTTTGCGCTATTCTGTGGTCACAGGGTACAAGCAGATACAGATACAGCGTTTTAAGGCAAGATGTTTATTTCTCTCATGTCTTGAAAAAGACTGTTTGGGACAATCACAGCATACAAGATGTTACAAAAGTACAATCCCTCTCGATGTTCCAGAGGATATATTCATGGCTTGCAGGTCCATTTTTATCCAGTTCCAAAACACAATACCACAGATAGCAAGCCTGCCATTGGTCCCTTAACCAATCAAGCTAAGTGCATGAGATCACCTGGACAGTTAACTGCAGCCATGGTGACCTCTAGGACTTCACTTCCAAGATTCTGCTGGGGGACTTTATCACCTTCTCTGGTCGAATATGGGTTCCAGAGGCAGGGAGTAAAAATCACTAGGCAGCAGTCTCCTGGTGACCGAGTGTGAGCTCTTTGAAGCTCCAGGGAAACAATTAGCTGACTGTTCTGGCCAGCTCTCTGCTCCTTCTCATCTGAGTCATGGGGCTGCAGAGGAAGACATTCCAAATCCCTGGTAGTGGGCTGGAGAAACCAACAGACCATAATGGGCTTAAGATGCCCCAAGACCACCAGGGAAAGTGTAAGTGCATTTTTCATTCATTGCAGACATTTCCAATACATATACTTTGTGCCTGGTGCCCTGCATCATGCATACATAACAATGTTGAATACAGTTTATAATATATTTTGTATATATTAATTTATTTTATACACTGTGCCCAGCGCTCAGTGTTGCTAATGCAGCCAAAGGGAGCTAGGCTCTCGGCCTCCAGCATGTGCACACAGCCCTGCAGTCTGGTACTATGTTCTAGGTTTAAGGTTCCCAGCGAAAATTTAGGGTTAGGCACCCCCCCGGGAGGTTAGGCTAGGGGGTGGTTAGGATTAAGCACCCCCGGGGGGTGGTTAGGGTTAGGTATCCCCCCGGGGGACTTGGGTTTAGGCGGTGGGGAAGGGGGGATTAGGTTTAGACACTTAGGGGGGAGGTTAGAGTTAGGCACCCCTATGGGAGGGTTAGGGTGTTCAGCATTGCACGCTGAATTAGCCCATAAGTTCCATACCACCTGCTCACACACACACACACTAACACTATGGTTAATTTTTTTGTTGGGAGCCAAATAACCTACCAGTATATTTTTGGAGATCGTATGAGCTACAAACATAAAACACCAATTTCAAACAAATTACTTACCGCAGTCTAAATGATCAGCATGGAATACACATCTACTGATCCCCTCCCTCCCTCCCAGCGGTATGATGCTATGCAACTATTCTCATTTCCAGTGACCCAAAACATTTTCATCACCATCTGTCTGCTCTCCTCATACCTGTTCTTGTCAGTGGGTTCCTGCTCTTCAGCCTCATCTGCACTGCAGGTGGCACTAGAGTCACTGTCTGCATTTGTCTTCCCCCCATGTTTGCTGTGCTTCTTCTCCACTTTCTGTGGAACTTCAGTTGCAGATTTCTGCAACTCTTCTGCCTTATCAGCAACACTATCTTTCCAGTCTTCTGGTGCCTCCTGTTTTATTTCACTTTTGGCTAGTTCCTCACAGGCCCTTCCTTCATCTTCCTCCTCCTTTTTGAGCGTATTGGGCTCCGGTTCTTCTTTGGGTTCCTTCCCATTACTAGTCCTTTCACTAAGTTCCTGAGATTTTAAAGTGATGGAGTTACCAGGATTGTCTGGCACCGCACTGTCTACTTCCGCCTTGGACTCTACCACTGGCTTGGACTCATCATCTTTGCTAGCTTTGGCTTCCTGTCTTGGTGAAGGAACACTCTCTGTGTCAGAACTGTTGTTAACGGCATCTGATGGAACATAGCAAAGGCATCAGTTTAAGGCAGGACAACACAACACTTGTACTGTAATGCACAAATTACTATTGTCTAAATGCACATCACATCTTTGTGCATGTGGTTCATTTCTACAAAGTATTGATCCATGTAAGTCCTTTAGGCAGCATATAAATCTGTATAATATTTAATGTAAAGATTAGAAGCAAAAAAGTTTTAGTAAATAGGAATACTTAACACAGTATTAGGGTATATTAAGGTGCATTATATTATTCTACATCATACTTGCCTACTTTCATTAGCACATTAGGGAGATTGTCAAAACAAAATCAGTGCTCCCTAGGATGAAGAGAACGTGTACTATTCCGAGAGTTGTCTAAATGAGCCCCAAAGCAGTTTAATGGTTTAGCATATACACTGAAGTGCCAAAAATCATGGGTTAGCAGTATTTAAAGTAGTGGCAGGTGGCGTCACCGTACTGAGATGGCTTGGAAATACCCAGACCTGCATCAGTTAAATCTTTATATCTCCTGAGTCAGTTTGAACATCGACTAGGCTGCTCATGGCAAGGCGACATGAATTATCAGAGTTCGAACAGGGCATGATAGCGTGTGCCTGATGGATGAGACATTGCATTTCCAAAGCTGTGCGGACATTCAACATTCCTTGATCTACTGTACGATGTCACGTGAGTACCGAAAATACCCCATGGAAGGCATTACCAACCACCATGGGCAGCGCAGTGGTCGACGGATGCTTAATGATCTTGACCATCTGCGTCTGGCCAGAATTGCCGTGGTAACAGACAAGCGAGACTGGCTGATAATACATCCACATTCAATGCAGGAAGTACCAGACACACATCCTGCAGGTCAGTGCAGCGTTCTTTAGCTTCCATGAAATATGGGAGAAGATACACCAGACCCTATGAACACTCGTGATGTTGCTAATTGGACCCTGGAGGACTGGCAACATGTGGCGAGGTCCGATGAGTCACAGTTCCAGGCTGATGGTAGGGTTTGGGTGCGGCGCAGACCCTATGAGGTCATAGACCACAGTTGTCAACAAGCCACCGGCTGGCTGGTAGTGGTTCCATAATGGTGTGGGGTGTGTTCACGTGGCATAGGTTGGGTACCCCTGAACACTTCATTGACTGTTAACCGCAATGTTGCATTGCTTAATAACCATTTGCAGCCCTAAATGGACTTAATGTAACCCCACAAAGATGGAAAATTCTAGCGGGATAATGCACCATGTAATCAATCCTAAGTTGTCTAGAATTGGTTCAAGAAGCATTCTGGAGAGTTCAGAAGAATGGTATGGCCACCACGTTAGCCTGACATGAACCCAATCGAGCATTTATAGGACATGGTGGAGAGGTCCACTCGCACCCAAGATCCTGCACCTACAAATATCAGGGAGTTGTGAGAAGCTATTCAGACTGCATGGGTCAACATCTCTTCTGTCCACTTGTGGAATCTTTGCCATGTCGAGATGCTGCTCTTCGTCTGGCTAGAGGGGTCCTACACGATACTAGGCATCTATCCCATAACTTCTGCCACATTAGTGTGCATGTAACAGATATTATTGTGTGTGTGTATGTACATGTGCATCCAAACATTGTGAAGGTGACCAATTCCTCATATGAAGGAACATTTACAGTTTCTTATATAGCGCAGCATATTCCGTTGGGCACATTAGAGAAGATCAGTCACAATCTGCATGATGGTAATAACACATGATAATGTATGATAGGTGTGACATGTAGCTGTATAACTACTGTTAACAGAAATTGAGAATTGAAGCACACTTATCTAGGGATAGTAATTAACACAAGTAACCTCAGTTACAGTGTGACCATCAATACTTACTGTCCCCTTCCTCTGCCATTTCCTCTTCATTACCACTAATCCCAGATGCCTCCATTTCATCCTCCTCTATGGCAGGGGTGTATGGGACTTCCTCCTCCATTTGCGCAGCTTTTTTTTTCTTGCGCCTGCTGTTGCGCTCTTTTTCCTAGAAGAAATGAGTTCATCATAAGACAAGCCGGCTGCTTACAGAGAAACCAGGGTACACTTTCTTTTCATCAAGTGTTTTAAATAGTCAGTGGATAAAAACACATTAAGAAAAATCTATTTAGCCTAAAGTTAGACAACAAGAACTGCCATGCACACTACACATCTTTATAGAGGGCATACATACCACAAATACCTATTATTGCAAACCACTTTATTTCATTCTTAAATATCTCTGGACAGACAGAAGTTGGGAAAAACTTCACTTTTTATATATTGTAGCGAATGGGGGGGGGGGGGGGGGGGGAGAGATATCTTGGCAGCACCCATAAGGATACCCTTCTCGCATCCAACCTCGTAGAATAGAAGGAAAAATAGAGGAATGTCTCAGGCGCTGGTGGAGGTTATAGCAACAATCTTCGTTACAACCTGATAAATTTGTATGTGACACAGAACGGTGACTAGACTAAAATGAGAGCTATATTCTGGGACTGTCCTGATAATTGTCTCAGCTTCAACCAATACAATGATCAACCTTTTACTCACACTGAATGACCAAGAGAGTGTCAGGAAGTATAAATGTAGATACTTTTTTTTTATTAATTAAATGGCATACAAGTACTGTCCTTGGTAAACTAATTACATAACATTTTTCTCCAGTACAGACAATAAATGCTTATAATAAACTTAAAATAAAACACCAAATTAATTTAAGACCATATAAAGCATAGAATAAAAGGTAAGTTTCTCGCTTAGGTTGTGACGCGTTTCACAGAATTCAGTAATTTCCTCAGGCAATGAAGTTCTACATGTACATATACTCAGGATAAGCCAAAGAGTAGCTCATGTTAGAGCTGCTGGTAGTGTCTATAGGCAAATACTTTTCTAAGGAGTAACTAGTGCAAAGGTGTTAGTTGCTGCCACTTATATACTTATATAGCAGATTGTATAAATTCACCAGGTGGTGAACATTTCTAGGTTACACAAAATGGCAACCTAGACATATGTGTAGCTTTTCATTTACAGATACAGGTCAGGGTTCCTCAAGACTGTTTTGTTGGTTGCTTTATTCTTGAAAGATCATGCATATTCTCATAATCTCTTCTGAGTATAGTCATAGTGGACTAGCAAGGGACACTGCAATAAACAGACCATTAACATCCACTCACCCCGATTCAGAGACCTAATCTATGTCCAATTAAACAACGCATGGTGGTGATCAACTGAATAGGTCACACTGGGCCCCGTTAGTACAGTCAGTCAACACACTGGCAGATCACAGTCATGGCAATTTATGAACCAACCAACTATGCAAAATAAAACTATTCTATAAAACTTCACACTGGCTGACCCTATCACTGCATATATACAGTATCTAAGGGGAAGTTAAAGAGTCAACATATTTGAGAGAGGAGGAGAGATTTTTAGCACTAATCAGACCAAGGTAAAACTTATCTTACAGTAATAAAGCAGACTTTCCTGATGCTTCAATTTAAAATGTTTGAATTAACTTTATCTACCAAGGTCAGTTCACCTACACACAATGTTCGATGTGGCCTGTAAAGAGTGTTTCAGCAATTTGGCAGCTGGGTAGCGTCGTATTGGAATCACTTGCCTGTGATAATAGCTGCTCCGGATGTGTTCTATTTATATCATGTTGCATTACAAGCAGACTGGCCCTAAAAGCATTTGAAATACTTCCATTCGGGGACTGGAAAACTGCATAAAGATGCACAACATAATTCTGTTCAGAGTTAGACGGTAATGAACGCCCTGACTATCCTAGTTATCGGAAAACCGCTTCTCATTTATTTATTTTGTTTTTACCAAATTAAATTCAGAAGAGTTGGAAATATTCACTCAGCTTGCATTTTAATTGCTTTTTTGTTGTCTGAAGAGAAACCGGAAAACAAATAGTCCGGGAGAACAGCCATAAGATGCTGGAGCACAATGGTTACTATGTCAAAAGCCTCCTTCACCTATTCCAGCCACACTCTGATGAGTAACCTTAATGAAAAACACAGTCGCTTATAAACGGGAAAATATATCCCCCTTCCCCACTGCAAATCATAAGTTTATTAGAAGTCAACAAGCCAAACGCTTTTATACAAGTCATTAAATACAAATGGATTGTTGATACATATAATAAAAATTCACAGTGGTACTTTAAATCAATATTCACCCCCACAATTAAAAAAAGTTAGTTTGCACAGTGTCTATCAAATCTATCAAAATAATGCATCAATGAGGTCAATCCACATTTATTAACATAAACAAATTAAAAATTATAAAACAATGATAAACATAGTTGCTCCATTAATATAGCTTTATGTCTAGCGAACAATAGGAGGAGTCTGGCAATATACACATCTGTCCTCACTCTCCTATGCTGCAGTTGCGTCAAATAGCCCCTCTGAGTGTGCCTGGTTCCGTGAGACTCTGCTAGTGCCTAGCATCTTTTTTGCTCCTCGTTTTGCCCAAAATGTACAATTTACAATGTGATGCAACTAGGATGCATTAGGAGACTGTGCGGATTAATTTGATACGCGACACTTGTATATCAGCATACGAAGTGCTATGATGCAGTGGCCACAGCTTTTTTCCACACCAAGTTCTGTTTACAGTCTCAGTCACACACAGACAGACCAATGTCACGTATTAATTAATCAGCACAGTCTGCTGGTGCGTGCTAGTCACATTGTATTTCAACTTAGGTGCATGTTTGCCAAAAAAAAGACGGCAGACGCTAGCAGAGTTGCATGGGACCTGGCGGCTTACTCAAATCAGGCATATCACACTGCATGGCGTATTGAGGGTAGATGAGTGAGGACACGTGTATATTCTGAGCACTGTAATGGATGTTAAATCCAGAAACCGCCAGCTCCCTCTTATAGGTAAGTGTTCCAAAGAGGTGTTATGTAGATCTACGATCCCCTCAAAATAATGGAAAACATATCCAAAAATACATATACAGTCAGGTGCACAAATATTGGGACATTGACAGAATTTTCATATTTTGGCCTCTATTCACCACCACAATGGCTTTGAAATGAAACAAACAAGATGTGCTTTAACTGCAGACTTTCAGATTTAATTTGAGGGTAATTACATCCAAATCAGGTGAATGGTGTAGGAATTACAACGGTTTCTATATGTGCCTCCCACTTTTTAAGGGGCCAAAAGTAATGGGACAAACTAAACAATCCTAAATCTAACTTTCACTTTTTAATACTTTGTTGCAAATCCTTTGCAGGCAATTACAGCCAGAAGTCTGTAACGCATAGACATTACCAGACGCTGGGTTTCATCCCTAGTGATTCTCTGCCAGGCCTCTACTGCAAATGTCTTCAGTTCCTGCTTGTTCTTGGGACATTTTCCCTTCAGTTTTGTCTTCATCAAGTGAAATGCATGCTCAATCGGATTCAGGTCAGGGGATTGACTTGGCCATTGCATAACATTCCACTTTTTAGCCAAAAAAAACTCTTTGGTTGCTTTTGCAGTATGCTTCAGGTCATTGTTCATCTGCACTGTGAAGCGCCGTCCAATGAGTTCTGAAGCATTTGACTGAATATGAGCATATAATATTGCCCGAAACAGTTCAGAATTCATTCTGCTGCTTTTGTCAGCAGTCACATCATCAATAAATACAAGGGAACTAGTTCTATTGGCAGCCAACATGCCCACGCCATGACACTACCACCACCATGCTTCACTGATGAGGTGGTATGTTTTGGATCATGAGCAGTTCCTTTCCTTCTCCATACTCTTCTCTTCCCATCACTCTGGTACAAGTTGATCTATGTCTCATCTGTCCATAGGATGTTGTTCCAGAACTGTAATGGCTTTTTTAGATGTTGTTTGGCAAACTCTAATCTGGTCTTCCTGTTTTTGTGGCTCACCAATGGTTTACATCTTGTGGTGAACCCTCTATAGTCACTCTTGTGAAGTCTTCTCTTGATTGTTGACTTTGACACATATACACCTACCTCCTGGAGAATGTTCTTGATTTGGCCAACTGTTGTGAAGGGGTTTTTCTTCACCAGGGAAATAATTATTCTGTCATCCACCACAGTTGTTTTCCGTGGTCTTCCGGGTCTTTTGGTGTTGCTGAGCTCTCCGATGCGTTCTTTCTTTTTAAGAATGTTCCAAACAGTTGATTTGGCCACACCTAATGTTTTTGCTATCTCTCTGATGGGTTTGTTTTGATTTTTCAGCCTAATGATGGCTTGCTTCACTGATAGTGACAGCTCTTTGGATCTCATATTGAGAGTCGACAGCAACTGATTCCAAATGCAAATGTCACACCTAGAATCAACTCCAGACCTTTTACCTGCTTAATTGATAATGAAATAATGAGGGACTAGCCCACACCTGTCCATGACATAGCTTTTGAGTTGATAGTCCCATTACTTTTGGCCCCTTAAAAAGTGGGAGGCACATATAGAAATCGTTGTAATTCCTACACCGTTCACCTGATTTGGATGTAATTACCCTCAAATTAAATCTGAAAGTCTGCAGTTAAAGCACATCTTGTTTGTTTCATTTCAAAGCCATTGTGGTGGTGAATAGAGGCCAAAATATGAAAATTCTGTCAATGTCCCAATATTTATGCACCTGACTGTATATCAAGGCATCTTTTGAATAGGAGAATTGAAGCCCAGATCTTACTGCTGTAGAAATTAGCTTAATAAATACAAAAAACCTCCTGCTCAGCTGTAAGGAAGTCAAATAACCTTGAGCCCATGATGGGGATAGAACAGGGCAACAAATAAGCAAATATATTTCCTTTTAGACGTTACCAGAAAGAGAGAGAGAGATTGAGGAGCCCGATTTCACCAGTGGAGCCAGGAATGTTTCTTTGTAGTTTCAGCAGTTCAGTCACAAAAGTGACTATGGTATATCACTTATGTGTAATAACAAGCTGATAAAACTGACACGTTTCTCCACTAAAAGGCTATACAGTTACATCAGATATTTTGATGAAACTGCATAACTTAACAGACTGACCTAATTTATATATGAATTTCATAGATCGCTATTACTTATCATTATTATTATTTACAAGTGAGCTCTTTTCTTTTCTGGTTAGTAATCGGCAATTTCTCATCAGAAGCTGTGTTCTCTGCTGTAGGCAGTTTTTGATATATTTTTTATTTCAGCTTCTGGTTTTGGACAATGAAAATATATACATATATACATACACATACATATATATATATATATATATATATATATACACATACATACATATATGTGTGTGTGTGTGTCCTTTCTCATCTTCCCTCAGTACGCCATGCAGAGCGATATGCCTGGCGTGAGTGAACCTGCCACACAACTGCTAGGGTCGGGCATTTTTATTTGCTGAATACGCGTCTATCAAAATGCGATTCAACTAGGACACACAATCAGACTGTGCTGATTAATTTGATGTGCAACACTTGTATATCTGTGTGTGCCCGAGTCTGTATATGAAGCACAACACAACTTGGAATGAAAAAAGCAGCAGCTGCTACATTCTAGTACTTCGTATACAGATTCAGAGATCAGGTGCCACTCAGGTACACAAGTGTCACATTAATCAGCACAGCCTGCTGGTGTGTACTAGTCACATCTCAATGCATTTTCGGTAAAAAAGACGAATGGCGCTAGCAGTGCCTGTGCGCAGAGAGGGGCTTTTTAGCACGACTGCAGCAAAGATGTATAGGGGCACATCTGTAGATAGAGAGATAGATAGATAGATAGATAGATAGATAGAGATAGAGTGGGTCTTCAGTATTAATCCACCTTTTCAAAACAGGAAATGCAGTAGGTCTTCAAAATAAAATCGGCACTTAAAAATGATAATGCATTTACTTTTGTTTTCTTGATTTTCTAGTTCAGTGGTTCTCAAACTCGGTCCTCAGGACCCCACACAGTTCACATTTTGTAGGTCACCCAACAGGTGAACAGGTGTAGTCATTACTCACTGACACATTTTAAAAGATCCACTGGTGGAGATAATTATTTTTCACCTGTGATTTTGTCAGGAGACCTGGAAAACATGCACTGTTTGGGGTCCTGACGAACGAGTTTGAGAACCTGTGTGCTAGTTTGAATGAAATGCATAAAATGTGTAGAAGTAATGTGGTAGCCCACAAAACATACCATTTTAAAAAGTAGGCAACCTAACACATATGAGGGCACCTATTTAGACAGGATGGAGGTGATCTGGGTATTAGACTTCCTATCTCTGGACTTTTTAAAGCTTCCTTAACATAGGGTGTTATTGTCTGATCAGCATCTGACAATAACTACCAAGGGTGTATATTACTTGAAAGAGGAACTCCTCTCATTCAAAAGAGAGTCTCCATACATGTGTAGAGGCCAGGATGTGGGAGATTTCCCTCTCCAACCCCATAGCCCTACAAGTATTTCTGCAGTGCAGGATGGTACGGTCTAGTGACAACAAGACACTAATGCCCCTTTTTCAAACAAGGGTGCTCTTGATTTTTATGAGATCACCCCACCACACTTCACTACATAAGGGACAAATAATTCTTCACATAGGATAGTAGAGACCAACATTGTAACATATATCGTACTTGATACTGAGCAAGTACGATCTACTGATAAAAGTGGTCCCTGGCTACCTACACCAGGAGTATTCAACAGGGTTGGGTACGGCATCCCCCCACTCAGAAGCCCAATGGTCGAAATGCAGACAGCGGAATTCAGATGGTGAAAATGCCAGCAATTCTCTGTTCGCATTCCAAGGCTATCCTTTTACCCACCCCTCTCACAGCCTAACCCTAGGCGGCCCCCATGCAGTCTAACCCACCCATTTGCCAGCCTGACACTAACCCTCCCGCAGCCTAACTCTAATGCTGGCCATACACTAGCGCGACTTCGGGCCGATTGCCTGATTCTCGATGCGTCGTACGATTATTCATGTCGAAATCGTGTAGCATTTAGGTAGGATACGATCCGATGCGCGCTTCCGTCGCTCTTAAAACGTATCGTATGATCAGATGTGCAGCCCATCATATCTATCGTAATCGTTTGCAGATCGTGTGTAATACTTATCACTTGAAGCTGTCGGCATTTTCATCCGTCGGGATAGTGGTATGCCGACTACTTTCCATTCAATATGAGGCCCTCTAGCTGGAACTACACATCCCAGCAAGCCTTGCCACAATTTAGTATTCCCTAATAGCAACACCGTGGCAGGGCATGCTGGGATGTATAGTTCCACAACAGCTGTAGGGCCGCATGTTGTACACCCCTGACCTACACATTTTGGAGGCAGCCATTTTATGGGCTGAAATGCACTATTACATGACTAAATTAAATACATGAGAATGTAGCTTACTGTAAACATTATGCCTCACAGAGGACATTAGATGCTAGCAAATTAATATTGGTTTAGACTGCTGCTACCTTGTGCAGGTGATGGGTAACATTAACTTTCATGTGGTGATAATTGCAGTGCCATGCTGAAAAATGGGTTTGGTCTCATGTGAATTTAGTAGTTTAAATGATGATGGTGGTGCCAGTGCTTTAAGAACAGGTTTCATTTTCACTGCATTCTAGATAGCATATTCATATTTTATGAAGGACAACTTTAATGTATCCATAGCAGCATTAACTACAGAAGTTATATTATCACATGCATGTGACAAGAGAACAGGCTAACACTCCCTATAAGCCTATCTGCAGTACTCATTTATTACTGTACATGGGGAAAAATATATAATTAATAGTATCTATAATATATTTGTTAAAGCCTGACTGTGCACAAGCAACCAGCAGACAGTGGGTTTGAGACTTGAAAGAATCTCTATACTCTGTGTGCTTGGTTAAATAATTTTGCTGGCACAATCATAGACCGTCTGTGCTTATTTTTCAAGAGATGGAAAAGTACAACAGAGGGAAAAAATAAAGGGGAAGATTCAAGTGTGTTAACTGACATTAACAAGGGAAAATAAATGGAAGTTTATAAAGCACCATGGGAATCTGCTGTTTTTGGTCCGTTCAAACATAAGACCGTAATTATAGCCACATTTGGTAAAAGTTCTTACTACTCAAAGAAACACACTGGTAACAGAAAAGAACAAGCATGCAAAACATTTTATGTCTGCCACCAATAAAAACTGAGCATCTTGAGCCAACATACAGGAGTCACAGATTGCAATATTAATATACAGGGTTAGACAAAATAATGTCAGCACCAAACAATACAAGCATATTTAGGATTTATGTACAAAGGCAAACACTGAGTGAAGAGCAAAAACTTTCCACTGTCCTCCATATATGCTCCATCTCTGTCACTATGGGCCTGATTCAGAAATGCACGCAATGCCGATGTGATTATCGGTAATCTGTGCATGCGTCTGAGTCGCTCTGCACATATAGAAACTTTTTTTTTCGTTGTTGCTCGCAGTGAGATTTATTCGCAAAGCGTTTGACAGACAGGGCACCATTCGTGGGACGCAAAAATGCAAGCGTGTTGCGACAATTTTCTGGTCATGTCTCAGCCTGCCATCCTGTACGCAGGAAACATGGCTCTGGTGTCTCAGTTCCCGCGGCCATTCTGTGTGTCCATAGGGTTACTCAGAAGATTGATTATCTACTGATCAGCATCCGATGCTGCGTCTGTGTACACAGTCCCTTGAATTAGTGAAGCTGCCAAAGGGCATCTCAATGAAAATCCCAGTGGCTAGGAAATTTGCATATTTTTGCAAATCCGCTGCATACAAATTTAGCATACATCAGTGAATCAGGCCCTCTGTGCGATTATGGGCCGAATTCAGAGATGTATGGAAACCCAATGCACAGGAGCCGCACTTCGCATGTGCAGATCTGGGGCTGTGACGTCGCTCACAGTGTCCCAAATGAGGCAGCAGGATTGCCATGCTGCTGGCGTATTAGGGCGACGAGAGGCAGCGTCCCATAAAAAGGGAACATGTTGGCTTGGACGCAGCTTCACTGGCTTTAGCAACGTGAATTTTTCTCGGCCATCCTAAGTAACCCAAATGTCAGATGACAGACGTTCACGTAGATGATCGGATGCTGCATCCTCAGATGCAGCAGAGAAACAGACAGGAGGCATCTATTTACAGAAGACGCCTCCTATGGCTTTAGCATATTATCACACAGCTGTGCGATATTTGTCCATCTCTGAATCAGGCCCTATATGCATGGGGAAAGGAGATCCCAGATGTGGTAGAGCTAGGATGCACACACATGGTAATGAGATGAAACATCATCATGCTGCACGTGTGCAGCGCTCTCCCTCCAATTCACCAAAATCCTCCGCCACCACTGAGATAACAGAGTTCAGCTCTACCCCATTTCTGAGAACAGCTACTATTTTCTGCAATATGGAGCCACTCTCATCATCATCTTAAATCCTCATTTGAACAATATTAAAACACGTTTTAAACATATCTGCAAGACAGAGAAGATACTGCCCACACCACAACAGATTCAAGTAGGTGATTTCTGGTTTCTCCAAACCTGCCCAAATCAACATAAAGTCCATTCAGGCCATATACATTCTTTGGCTGTTCAGAACTTCAGGTTTGTGTACACTGGCCATAGTTCTAATGGTTTCTGTAGGCCATAAACATCTGCTTAGTAACACACAGGAGACACCATTTTATTTTACACTCTGTTACACAATGCATTCACTTCTGTGGCTTTCCGAAAATTATATAAATACAGCTGTGACTGACAAGTCTTAGTTCCTTACCATCTTCAATTTGTGCTGCTGTAAGATGCCATCTAAGTTCTGCCTCTTCTTGTAGTTGAAGTAGAAGTTCTTGCACTGGGACACTGTTTTGGAGCCCACCATTCTCGCAATGGCAGACCAATTGCGGCCATATTCAAACAGACCTAAGTAAAAGAGATTTGTAAGGTTAATCATTGAAGAGGATGAAGCAGAGCGAGATGAAGCATTACAAATGTCATTGTTAAATCCCAGACCTTGGATGTGAGCCTGCTGATATGAAGAGTGAATGCTCACCCTTTGTCTCTGGAGTACCAGCTCAATCAGTCATTAGCTTGACAAGTTCATGGTAAATGCAGGACACAGAGGGGAAATTAACTCCTCACACTCAGATACCAATTGCCAAACCATTTTTTTTGTTTTTTAAATTACAGACTCTTCAGTTATAACTTGTAAATCTAGTGCAGCACTTGTGTTTCTTCAACAAAATACATTTACATTTTTTCATAAAAAAACAGAGAATGTGGGGGTTATCTATATTTGTAGACCATTTATTTTATTTTATTACCAGTTATTTATATAGCGCACACATATTACGCAACGCTTTACAGAGAGAATATTTGGCCATTCACATCAGTCCCTGCCCCAGTGGAGCTTACAATCTATAGTCCCTACAATGTTATGCATGAACAAACCATAAAAGATAATACAATTGTTAGGTACTATTGTCTCAACTGTCTACACAGAGCATGTTACACAATTTTTAGGGGCATTTCTAAACCTCTCACTTTTCTGATTCCTTATTAGGCTGACCCCTGGATCAGTCTGCTTTTGTCTACTTGAATTAACAATCTTTGAGGGCTCAATATTGCACCTGTCCAGTAGCTTCAATCATAATGTCAGTTGAAAAAAAATAACATTTAGTGATCATTCTAGCTTCTCGATCAGGCAGTACAGCCATCAAGAAGTAGGGCATATTAGCACGTACCGAACGAGAGCCTATGCTTGAAAAGGGGACGTGGCATCTCAGGGGAGGGGTATGGCCTCGTAGTACAACCCCCTTCCCCCTTTACATCATCCTAGGGGGCGTGCACATCGCCCACGGAGATGCTGGGCTGCCCCCAAGCACTCCCCATCTATTCACCCTCTTCTGACTACTCTCCCCCATCTTTAGCCAGGCTGTGTTCAGCGGGGCGCCTCCATAACAAAGGGAGCATTTTAGCCTTTTGAAATCGGGCAGGGCATAGCCTCATCTTAGCGGGAACAGTAATATTTATATTCATTCTGAGTTTATAATAGTAATGAAATCAACAGAGAGGTAATTTATATGCCCATCATCGGTTGTCGCAGTCGTCTGTGTCATCTAAGGGTAGGAACCGACGGAACGACATCACGGTTCGCCCATTCTCACTGAATAATAAAGCACGCGACATATAGTTCAGTGGCCACATCCAGAAGCATGGTGTTGTACACGATATCTTATACGACCCACGGGGCGCGCAATCAGGCCTACACACTGTGCTGTCGTGCCGATATGGCTCTAGTGTGTACCCACCCTAACCTTAAGGACACCCTCAAATAATTAACACAATATTCTCAGATAAGAGTAGATTATGGTAAAAGCAGAGCATTTATTTTTCCCTTCAGGTATACAGCCATGTACACGTTTACACTTTTATCACAGATTGAAAAAGTTTACATTATTTCAAGCATATTTATTCAGACATGATGGCATCATGATGGGAAATTAAAATGTGTGCACAGACAAACGGCAAAACAAGCCCTACAGAACCTCTCCTAGTTACTTTCTCTATAATAAGAACGCTGTGCCTGTCTGCTTTGCTTATTCCAAGTTGGCAAAAAATATTACTGAACTGATTTTCATGAAAACCGCATCATTCTGCAGTGCAAACTAGAAGAAATAACTTGCATGTTGTTTAATCTCTAACAGCCAAGGTAAGGCAATGAAATAACAAAAAAAAAAATAAATATATAATATATATATATATATATATATATATATAGTGTGTGTGTGTGGGGCAGACGGTGGCACTTTGCAAGCAGCAGTTAGTCAGAAGCATACCAGTTGGGGACCTTGGTACAAGTATCCGCAGCTAGTTTTATTTGAGAGTACAATGTAATCAAATCTTTATAAAAATAAATAAAGAATAAAATTCTGTGCGGCTTTAACTAGCATAATGGTTCTCCCTCTAACAAGTGGAAAGAACTACGGTTCAGCTCACAAAACACAAATCAGCATTTTAGCACAGCACTTAAGTTTAAACAGTAACAGGGTCTCTCAGCTGGCCTCTGAACTGCTCTCCCCAGGAAGTGGGAGACTGACTAGGGTGCTTGCCACACCATTTTACAGTCTCTCACAGATGATCAGTTCATCAAGGCTGCTAATCAGCTTCTGTCTTCTAAAAACTGGTGTATATACAGTTCCCTTTGAAAACTTCACATATACTGTATATAAAAAAACATTACAAGTGCAACACTATTAATTTCCAATATAACAACATCACACACGACACTAAATTAAAATTTTTCAAACTTACAAAAATCTGTTTTGGAAAAATGTTTAAAATACGCAGAAATTACACTGGAAGTTAGAAACATCCTCACTGAGTGCTGCATGCACTGTTATTATTTAACAGTGGTATAATGTAGTTATATATTTACATAATATATACAGTGACCGCTAATATGCTCTATAGCGAATATTTTACCTGGTACTGAGGACCGGAGACTCACTTTTAAAAAAGGGCCGGGTCCTCAGGGACGCGCTGTGCTGCAGCCAATCCCTGTCTGCAATCATAAATTAAGAGAAGTCCAGGAGCAGAGCACATTTTGGACCTGATAAAAGGGGTCATGTTGGAGGGTCCGAATATACATAACCACATTATCAAGCAATAATGCCCCAACAACCGCACACCTCAGGTTTAGTCTATGCAGGGTCGGCCGGCCCATTACGCCAGGTATGCAGCCGTCTAGCTGTAAGGGCGCCATCTCCTGAGTCCCGCTGCTGTCCCCCTGCAGTAGCCAGCATTACAATAAGTCACACTGACTTCTTATATTGTATACTGCCTGCCGCCAGTGCCGCAGCCTGAACAGTGAACACTGTCGGTGACTGACACTGATAGTACAGACACGGGTGGAGGGGAAGGAAGGACCACTCTTTCTCCTCCCCCCAGAGTGACACAGCCTGGCTACTGGAGTCCGTGTCCGGCTGGAGGGGCAGGGCTCTCCCCTCTCCTCCCCTTTCCACATGTTCCCCGGCTTCCTCCCCTCTCTGAAGGCTGTGCTTGGACGCTGGGGATCTGACGTCATGATCTCGTGACCGTCCCCGGCGTTACGTCTAACGAGGAGCCGCCATCCACAATGCGTAGTTCTGGGCACAGGTAAGAAAATTTAAATATTGTATATTAGTCATGCTCTGGCAGTCACCCACTGCTGTCATCCTCTCCCAGTCATCACCCTTTCCGTCACCCAATGCTGTCTCCCTCTCCCTGTCACACAGTGCTGTCACTCTCTCCGTCACCCTCTTCCTGTCACATACTACTGCCACCCTCTTCCTGACGTCAACCTCTGTGTCACCTGTTACCCTCTCCCTGCCACCCTCTTCCGATAACCCAGTGCTGTCACCCTCTCCCTGTCACTAAAAGTGCTGTCACCCTCTCTAATATGTATTTTTGGGTATAATTGTACCCAGGGTGGTCTGCTGTATAAAGACTTCATACATTTTCATGTGGGGGCCTATGTGTGCTTTTTTTCCCTGCAAGGCGCATTTTTATTTTCACATTGGGGCTAATGTTTTCTTTCTTCATGCGGAGCCTACAGTCTGTTTTATTATTTTCATGTTGAGACCTTTGTCTGTAATATTTATCATGTGCCCCCTCCCCCCTCCACAGTGGAGGGTTAATTGGTGTGGATTTTTCCCTTTTTGGCGCCACTCTAAGGATTCTGTATGGTCTGATGCAGGAGAAAGTCCATGCAGGGTGACACCATGAGTTACTGCACTCGGTTACACCAACCCTAGTGATGCCACTGAGTATAATCTTAAATTATAACCATATTTGGGTCTTTTGATCTACAGATTCCCTTTTGTAATTGTTATATCATTACATGTACTCCCGATATTTCACACACTGAAATATGAGGGTTTATTTCACCAAGGGGCACCAAAACCTTAACCCGCTTACCAAAAAAAATTATGTTCGGGCAGGCTCTGGGTCTACATCTAAGTGTATCACCCCACAAGTGTAAACGATAACATCTCTCAGTGACACACACTGCTCACAGAAAAGCAGCACATCACTGCCTCACTGACATACACATTTCTGACAGAAAAATGTCAAGAAACGTCCAAATTACTTCAGGACTCAATGCACCTGACATAAGTCCTCACCAAAGAAGGACTTACCTGAGAAGCCACTTCAGAATCCAGTACAGCAAACAGTGAGCAGATATGCCAGCCCTGACCCTGAAGCAGCATTAAAGCACTTCCTGCCAGCAACTCACTGTTCAACGCAAGTTTTCTTTCCAAAATGAACCACAGTGACAGTAGTCATTAATGTTCAACTGTTTTATTCACTTAAACTGTTATCCAGTTAAATGTTTATTCATTACAAATAATTCAAATTAAAGAGGCCAACATTAACTATTTTCTCCTCCTACTCTGTATCAGTTTCACCCTACATCTTCCTCCACATAGTTTTGTTATTTTGTCACAACAGGGACCATTTTATAAGAGATATACCACTCAGGCGTGCGGTCGCTTTCTGACCGCACGCCCAAGAGATATATATATGACACACACTTAGCTGTAATGCCCAGCGTTGCCTGGGTTTTGCCTATTTATTTTTCTGTCTCCACCACCACACCTCTCTTCACTCCTCCCCCTTTTTTTCTCCACCTCGTTCTCCTGCTCCCCTCTTCCCCACCCCAACATTTTCATATTCATTTCAGAATGCCTTTAAAAACACTAGCTTCAAAAATATAAATATATCCGTTTCATTAGCATTAGGAGGAACATTTATAAAAACTGTTCTGCATGTGTTAAAAAAAAAAAAAAGGAAGTGCTGCCCATAGCAACCATAACCTCTAGGATAGAAGTTAAAAAGTGAAAGCAAACATCTGATGATTGATGATTGATGATGTAGTGCATACACACTGCACATTACTGACGATTTGTCGTTCCGGTGTGTCGGAATCGGCCAAATCGTCACCAATATAGCGAAGTATGTAGGGGCATTAAGTGATATTTTGGACAAATTGACGATTTCCAATGGATTAGAACGACAAATCGTTCAATTTGTCCAGAGTGTACACACTATCGCTCGCTCCTTTTAGTAGTTTGTCGCGTCTTTTGGACAGCCCTACAATCTGAGGATCTCGTTACCACATCGTGCAGTGTGTATGCGCTACCGAACAACAGGTGACATGTTAATTTTATATAGTTAACGATCTAACCAAACAATGCACGATATATCATTCCGTCGTTTGTAAGATTGCACAGTGTACATGCCCTATATCGTTTGTCCGGGAGTTCAAGGGAAATAGTTGACGATATTGCATTGTTTCCACAACGTCCACTTTGTACCCAGCTTTAGCTTGCTGTCCAATCACCTTCTGCACGCTGTACTGCTCATGATCAAGTCTGAAAATGGGTTAGTTTACATTTAAAAAATGAGCTATAATACTTGATTAATGCTTGATTAACACTGATTGTTTTGGAGGTTATTTATATAATAAATTTATATAGGGAATTGCCAATGAAATCAGATTTCGACCGTATAAAGTAAACACTAGCACATGTTACAATGTTAGGACAATGTAAGTAGTCAGTCACACAGCAGCTTTGCGATTTATATAACAGACATATCCAGATGCTTGGCCTAGATCACAGAGAAAATGCTTCTATGGCCAAACTGAAGAACTCAGGCAGACAGTGCAGATCCTATGGAGTCCAAATAGTGCAGGGAGCGAATGTTGCGACTGCTAGATATCTGATCAATCCCGGCCATATAATGATCAGTAATATATGTTGGGACCAGACATGCAGAGATTCAAACAGCCAAATTGGTGAGAAACCACCAGTCTAAACAAATCTTTGCATGCATGGACTGTTCTAGTGTCTAATATGCCTGATTACAGAGAACATTAACTCCCAATGAGAAAGCTAGAAAAAAATGTACATTGTGTGTAACCTATCTACTATACAGGAAACATACGTTGACCTTTGCATGTTAAATAACCCTATTTTATAGCCTTTTACAGTTGTATTATTTTCAGAGTGCTCATCCCAATCAACTTTAATTAACTTGCAGCATCACCCGACTCCACCATTGCTAGAATGCTTACCAACAAAACCCCAGCTGACACGATCTCATAATATTCTGTAGCCAGAGCTACACTGTATTGCCTTACCATCAGCCAAAGCTACCTTGTGCTGCTCCTAGCACACACAGGGCTGTGGAAATCAAACTCTGCCATCTATCAGCACTAAACCACATGCTTTATTTACAAGTACATGAGACACAAAGGAGATGCATCTTCACGTTTCACGCAGGGAGGTTGTGTGCTCGTAAGAACATAGAGGGATCTTATAGCTACATTTTCAGATCACTTCTCTGCTTTTTTTCCCATCTTCTTTAACCATTCTGGAACAGTTATTGCAGAATGCAAATAGATTAATTTGCAGATGAAATGTCATAGAACAATCCATGACAGTACGTTTGACAATCATAACCTAGTTCTTGGGATGCGTGTTGCCAAATACAGTAATCGCCTATTGTCCTAGGCTGACCCCTCCATCTGTTCTCAAACACCCAGAAAACTGCCACACCTACTGTGACACCAGTAGTAAAAAAACAGAGGTACACGAAAGAGAATAAACTGAGGTTATCACTGGTAGCTTCTCCATTTACAGCACATACTGGAATTGTGTATATCCCCTAGCATCATTCTGTGCTTTATCATTATGCACGGAGATTGCATATTTACTACACAGATATTCAATAACTCACAGAAAAGAGTAAAATGCACAACGATACTGTTTGTATGAATATCCTTCAGGTGCTTTAATTTCCACCAATAATCCAAAAATATATTCTGTAGGTTAATGTTAGTGTGTTTAAGTACAGGTTGAGTCTCCCATATCCAAATATTCCGAAATACGGAATATTCAGAAATACGGAATAATTTTGGCATGACTGAGGATAATGAAACCTTTGATTTTTGATTGTTCAATGTACACAAACTTTGTCTAAAGGCACAAATTATTTAAATAATTGTATAAAATTACCTTCAGGCTGTGTGTATAAGGTGTATATGAAACATAACTGAATTTCATGTATGTACATAAACTTTGCTTGAGCCACAAAATTATTAAAAATATTGTATAAAATGACCTGCAGGCTGTGTGTATAAGGTGTATATAACCCACACATGCATTCTATGTATATTTGGGTCCCATTCCCAAGTTATTTCATTATGATATACAAATATTCCAAAATACGAAATATTCCGTTATCCAAAATACCCCTGGTCCCAAGCATTTTGGATATGGGAGACTCAACCTGTAGTAGGTTATTTAGACACTTGGCACATGGGCACACCTAATGTGTGCAACATATTGTATGCAAGTATGTTTATTTATTTATATGCACAACTGGATAGAGAACACAGTACAAGAGAGGTCATTGCCCTGAGGAGACTACAGTCTAACCAAGCTTGTAGGAAAACAAATAGAAGCTGTAGATGAAAATCTAACATTCAACTGCATGAGTTTTCCATCGCTGCATTTACAACATAACACGCAACAGAAAATAAACACAGAAATAGCCCAACATAGAAATCTATTGTCCTGTGTATACTGACAACATATAACCCTTTTTTCATATTTTTAGCCCACAAACACACTACTTCATTGTCATATCTAACCACCTATAGGGTAAGGGTCTATTCATTAAGCATTGCCTTTCGGCAGAGCTAACTTAGCATCCAACTTGCTGCGAGAAGCAGCTGTGGATACTAAAACACTGGAGAAATTTCAACATTGCTTGGTGCGGAGACAGTAGATCCCCCGTGATCCCTATCACTGCTACTGCAGAGTCCGACTCCCCAGTGCACATGCGTGAACTGGGGTTCACGCATGCACAGGACGCTCCCGATGGCCATCAGGAGCGGAGTCCTTTTCACATCCTGGACCTTATTCATATAGGAAGAAGCGGGGGTCCCGGTAAAACCCCATCTGAAGGTGGAGAAGGTTCCCGCTGTCAAGCTCTGAAAATTTTGTATTTTCAGAGTGCGATTAATTTTTTCGGTCTCCATACTAATGTATGGGGTTGCTGGGCTAGATCGGGACTGAAAGGTAAGCAGGAGATATCTGCAATATCTTCTGTTACCTTTATAATGAATGACCCCGATACTTAACTTCTACAAAAGTAGGTGAAAATGTTAAGGGATAATGAATAGACCCCTATATCGAGAACATACTTATTACAAAGTGGTATGGAAGCATAATGTTGGAGAGTACTGGGATTTTCTCATAATACAGAAGTGGAAAGTTTTATTGGTTGTTGACAATAACATAGGGGCATATCTCTGCTAGCACGCTAAAAAGAAAAAGAAATTGCCAAACAACTAAATTCTTTATAGACAAAATAATCCCTGTAGTATAGTCCATACCTGCCAACTCTCCCTCATTGTCAGGGAGAGTCCCTGACATAGTAGCAATCTCCTCGTCTCCCTGAAGAGTCTAGCAATCTCCCTGTTTGCATCTTACCCCCATTATGAAGCGGTTATATGAAAAGATATATACATTCAAATTAGATCATGAGTATCATTTCCCTGCATTGGTTATAAGGCACAATGATCCCTATGGCTACATGCATTTTCTGATAAGTATCAGTGTGTTTTCATGAACAAGTAGATCTTACTAACTGCTTTTGGGCTCATTTACATTTGGATGGAAATCAATTTTATGAGACGCCTCTCAGATGTAGCAGTACACATCCACTTTACCACCACGCTCATAAGTGTTACTTTCACAATCTCCCTGAAAAGCTTGTTCAAAAGTAGGCAAGTATGGTATAGTCTTTATTTCTGTAGTTCGTTAAAAGTAGCATTGCTCTAAGTATTTCCGCTATATGCAGAGGTGGAAACCTACATGTACCCAGATCTTTTCTTTTCATAACCTTTAATTCTATAAAG
Organism: Taudactylus pleione; assembly: GCA_031769625.1. Lineage (NCBI taxonomy): Eukaryota > Metazoa > Chordata > Amphibia > Anura > Myobatrachidae > Taudactylus > Taudactylus pleione. The sequence goes on along the minus strand of JAUIMM010000281.1, from coordinate 15,254,502 downwards.
TACTAAAAGACAAGTTCCTGATTAATAATGAAACCATTTCAATAAAATGTTAATTCTTTGTTTCCGGGGTACCCTAGATGCCGTGTGTAGTAAATATACACACATACTGTATGTCCTTCATATTACAGTGTGACTAAGCACAATAGCTGTGGTTGTTACTACTGTCAGGTGTTCTATGGTAAATACCAGAACGATAAGGAAAAACCGCTGATGCTCAGCAACCATGATTCTTGCCAGCAGCATGCCATTCTCTAGCTCGGAGGTTCCCAAACAATGCCATTACAGTCCACGTTTTAAGGATATCCATGCTTGAGCACAGGTGACTTAATTAGTACCTAAGTCAATTTGATTTAACCACCTGGACTCAAGCATGGATATCCTTAAAACTTGGACTATAATGGTGGCATTTGGGACCCTCTGCTCTAGATTATAATCCCTATCATCTAAATGAAGAGTTCCTCCAATTTACCCACATCAGAACTTTATGTCAATTTTAGGCAGGCAGTACACCCTTCATATTCTGTGCTCCCGAGCTCCTGTGCTGCCCAAATGTAATCGTGATATTGATAGTTAGGTCTGGTCTATATGTCCTTTTCCCCCATGTAAACATCAACTGAAGTTTTCTGATTGTGTGTTTAGAAAAAAATACCAACAACAATTATTATTATCAGCATCCAGACCACTGTGAAGTACACGGGATGGAGCAACATTTGTAATGTGCCGGCATAAGATACACACACAAACACACACTAAGGGCCGTATTCAATTAGGAGCGAAAAGTCAGTTTCAGGGATAATTTTTCAACGATGACGTAATTTTCGCCGGTTTCAATTTATCCCCGTATTAAATCGTAGATTCTTTTCGCAGGCGTGATAACGCAATGCAATGTAATAGGCAAAAAAGTTTCGCCTATGAATACCCGGCGGAAAAAAGTGTAGAATTGGGGTATTGGGGTGCAATGTTTTGGAAACCACCCAGCACCCTTTGGATACCCCCCTGACGCTAACTGGGTCAAAAAACGCAAACCCCCCCCAAAAAAGCACTTTGAAAAAACCAGGCAAAGAAATAAAATAAATAAAAGTGGGGGTACTATTTCAAAAACTAGCGAAATAGCCTTTGGGGGGGGGGGGGGTCTGCAAGTATGGGGGAGGTGTATTTTTGATTGCAGGTGTTTGCTGAAGGTGCGTTTTTGGTGCTTTTTAATGCTTGACTTTACACATTTTAAAATATGCTTGCACCCAATTTCCTGTACCCCAAATTTGTTGGGTATACTTATTTTCCGGCAAAAAAATTAGCAAAATGCTATTCTTCACCACTTGCTCGTAGACGTTAAATAGCACCTATTGAGACCATTTAAAAACCCCAAATACCTTTAGCAGGGCTATTCGGGGGTACCCATATGGAACCCCCATGTCAGAGCATCTTAAGGGGGGTGTCGCCTGATTTCCCCAAAACTGACTGAACTTTTCACCGATTTCAGATTCGCTGGGTCCCTAATTGAATACGGAGATTATATATATATTCTATATAGAAATCACAGGGGCTCTGCACTCACAATAACTAACAATAATAATAATAAACATAATAAACAGTGGGGTTTTGGTTCATGAATTGATCAATGCATTTAAGCTTGCAGCCCATCGTCACGGGACCCCACTTTACTGCAAGTCCCTCCTCTATTGCTCAGAATTATAACATGGACATAGCCATCACATTAGTGTTAAACTCAGGGTATGCTATCATGGTTTAAAGCTCACAGCAACTTTGCTTTTAAACGTGAGACAGTTACCAAGCACCCCTGTTGCAAAGCACCTAGGAAAACAGCTGACACAAGTTAGATAACTAGTTAAAAGGGGTGCATGAGAAAATATGATCACAAAAATTATTATAAAAATTAATCATAATAACCAAAAAGCACTAATCCACGGCACTCACCATTCCTAGATTTGGGGTGCAACATGGTATGTGACCACATTGTTTAAATAGAAATAATTTATTATGTTTATTATTATTATTGTTAGTTATTATGGTGAGTGCAGAGACCCTGTGATTTCTATTTAGACAATCATTTTTGTGATCATATTTTCTCATGCACCCCTTTTAACTAGTTATCTAACTTGTATCAGCTGTTCTCCTAGGTGCTTTGCAACAGGTGTGCTTGGTGACTGTCTCACATTTAAAAGCAAAGTTGCTGTGAGCTTTAAACCTTGATAGCATACCCTGAGTTTAACACTAATGTGATGGCTATGTCCATGTTATAATTCTGAGCAATAGAGGAGGGACTTGCAGTAAAGTGGGGTCCCGGGCCGGGGGCTGCAAGCTTAAATGCATTGATCAATTCATGAACCAAAACCCCACTGTTTATTATGTTTATTATTGTTAGTTATTATGGTGAGTGGAGAGCCCCTGTGATTTCAATTTAAACAATGTGGTCACATACCATGTTGCACCCCAAATCTACGAATGGTGAGTGCCGTGGATTAGTGCTATATATATATATATACACACACACACACACATATATATATATATATACATATATATACATACATACAAACCAGGGATATCCCAACTTCCACTGGGGTCCCAATGATAATATATAAAATATGGCCGCACTCACCAGACTTGTTAGAAACAATACTGTTTACTCACAACATATCAACAGGGTACATGTGCAGGGTCGACATTTCGGTCCTTAACAAGACCTTTTTCAAGATCAGTGTTCAGCAGTCAGAGTCTCCCTATTTGGTGACATTCTGGATGTTAGATCATGCTACATACAGCTCAAATTGTGTATAAATGTGAACAGTAAACAAAGCTCAAAATTATTTTTTTTTATATATCCATGGTTTAGTTGTCACTTGTAAATCTGTGCCATCTAACACTCTAATAATAAGCACAACATTTGCAGTTAAGAGTAGAACATTCTGTTGTTCTGTCGTAACAATCCCAATATACTATCCAACTTTTATAGAAGAACCACAGCTGGAAAAGTCCACCTTATTTCACGCATATTTAAATCAGACAATCAAGGGGAAGGGGGATTAAAATGTATGCCCAACAACAAAATAGCTGTGGAAATGTAATGTGCATTTTGAAAAACTGTTCCATTAATATAAAATATTCCCCAAATGGCACAATGGGCTTGTTCCATGCCAGGATTCTGAAATTAAGCTCTGCCTCTTTCAGTCAAACTTCATCAACATTTTTAGTGCCAGGAGAAACATGAAATTAAAACCTCCCAGCGTGGTTGTATAGAAACATACTATTTTTTTTTTTTACACAAGAAAAATTATATATGTATATAGATATATATATCTATATATTTGTGTAGAAAAAAGGGGTAGCTCACACGTGAGGTAGTGATACAAACAACTTTGCTCAAAATAAAAGCTCACGTACATCAAAGTTAAAACAAGCGATCTTAACTGTGTTCCTTGATAAAGTTCTCCTTTTTTTTTTTTTTTTTTAACTTTGATGTTGGTGAGTATTACTACTTCCCGTGTATGCCCTCCCTTCTTTCTATATTACCCAGATTGCATTATATATATAACCAAACTATCCGGCACTCAATCGCCTGAGCCGATGCCCTTTCCTTACCAGGGTGCCATCCATAACATACCAGTTATTTCTTCACTTTGAAGTCCAGGAGTGCCACCTGCTCTCTGGTACATATACTCAAACACACACACACATATATACATATATATATATATATATATATATATATATATATATATACATACACACACACACACACACATACACATACACACACACACACATATACACACACGAGCTGTAATATTCGTTTAAGGATTATGTACCAAGTGATGTAATATGCTTGTACAGGTAGGGAAAGTGGCTTTGCTCTAATAGGCAGTCCAATATCATCTGGTTGTCAAAGAAACACTATTAGCATTAGCATACATATATTTTTAGAAAATGCATCAATTCTTAAGTTTCCATGCTAGAGCGGTGTGACACACTATATTCAGAACATACAAGAATGCAGGAGTTTATCGGTTTTCTTAAACTTGTATAAATGTTCACTGGTTTCTGTACACCAAATGCTCTTTATTAGTTATTTATGTAAAAGCAGCAATTTCTGCAGTACACAGGACAGCTTAGATGACTTATGCAACATTAAAAGAAGGTAAACAGGTCTCATACAGAAAGGGATATCACTGATTTGTTTGCCCTGAAACAGAAAATAATAAATTTGTAACCACAGAAAATGAGTGCTCAACAATTTGATTCATACAATTCCAAATCTTCCACATAAACTAGAATAAAAAGGTAATAATCTTTCGTCTTGCTAAATAAACTGATACTGCATTTGAACATCATAACCAAAGAACGTTATTATCAAACCTGAAGTAACCAACTTCAATAACCCTGCTTTTCCAAAGAGGACTTGCAAAAATAGACTCTTCACGTCTATCAGACTATTAACCCTTGCCATGGCCAAAATGTGTTCCAAAATATATCATCCACCGGACACATATTACTGCTGTAGGTACTCATTTGCAAATGGTTAAATAGATGGAAAGGATTGGGTAGAACAACTAAAACAGAACGGAGCCTGCTCTCAGTGGGTGCAGTCCCGGCACATTTATGGGTGCCGCTGTCATGGACTGTGTTGGTAACCAGAATCTCTACTTATTTCTCCATTTCTAATCTAGGCTTCCAACTGAGATGAGCTGAAATAAGCATCCACCACTGAGAGGGAAGTGAAACCAGGTCAGTGTCATTGAAACCCACTGATAGATGCCCAGAAGTTGTCAGACACATGTTCTGTCCTCTGGGGCTTTTAATCTGCTTTTCTCTCTGCTGATTCTCCTCTTCCACGGCTCTTCCGTGCAGTATTCCTCTCTCCCCCAATATATTTTACTTCTCTCCGTACAGCAAGAACCCTTCACTCTGCATTTTTCCCCATCTACCACCTAAAGATGTAACACATTGCATCCAAATCGCATTATGCATGGCACACTGCAACAGCAATAAATGCTTCTCGCCAAGCTTGCTATTAATGTGTACTTCACTTTTAAGAGCTCTCTACCATTTCTGTCTAGAGCCTTACCGATTCCCATCTGTGCTATACATTACTCCAGGACTACTATAAGTTACGGAAGTCCCACTCTATGTACCACACACACTTATCTCCTTGCACAGTCACTTACCTGTCTCTTGCTGCAGATTGCCAGTTTGAGGCTAATACAGTATTAAGTCTCTGTATCCGTCGCTGCCAAAGAAAATCTGAGTATAGAGGAGAAGGAAAAAAAAAAAAAAAAAAAAAGCAGCTAACAGCAGATAACAGCACTGCAGATGCACAGCTTCTGCCAGCTGGGGGACTGATACTGTTGCTATGTGGAAGAGTCACAAAACGAGTGCTAATCGCTTCCCGGTCTGACCTGCGGGCACATCTTGTCTGAATGTGACCTCTAGACAGTGCACAAAAAGCAGAATGCGTGGCATGGACCCAGGTTGTCAAAGGGTGCGGCAGTCTTGGCACCAGCTTTCCTTCGCTCTCACTTTTTGACACTACCACCCCCCTACACACACAATCTTCGTTCACTTCCCTCTTACATCTGAATGTGATCCAACATAACAAAGCATTCGGTCTCATTTGCAGTGAAGGAGTTATTCAAGTGTATTATAGCTCTATATTCCCCCTCGCTCTCTCCTTGCCTGCAGAAATGACATGGATATCTTAGCTTGCTCTTACACTATGAAATGGGTCAGTGAAACTGTTTAAAAAAAAAAAAAAAAAAGGATTGGACAGCACTGCAAGTCTAGAATGATTAAAACATGTAAAAGTACAAGCCAATTATACAGTACTCTACAATTCAATAAAAACAAATCGATCTTCCAAATAAAACCTATTCAGTAGCAGGGGGCTGCTGATTATTTGACTGGTTTGGCCTCATGCCCATGACCATTTTAAGAATGCAGGAACATTGCTACAATTTTGAAGAGTTCATTTTTCCCTTTGTATAAATACACGACATGTGTCTGTAAAGCTGTGTACACACCTATACAATCGTTGGGCCGTTCTTTCAATATCGAGAGAACGCCTTTGGATTGTATAGGTGTGTATGTTGTCACGATGCAGGAGCGTTAGCCAATAAATGGCTTTTAACGCTCCTGCAGCGGTCGGGATTGGGAGATCGCATCTTATGTACTGCTTAATGCTTATCGGTTCGACCTCCCGATCCCATATACGCTGTGCTATGTTTGCACAGTGTGTACGCGCCTCACAGGCAGCTGACAGGGGGTCACACTGGGGACAGACTGCACGGCTGATCGGGACAGTTTTACCCGATCAGCCAGTAATTGAAAAGGTGTGTACCAGGCTTAAGACTGAGAACTTAAGAGAAGCCACTAGAAGAAGAAAATGTTTGGATTGAATTAAAGCAGTGACTAGAAACAAAATGAAACTTTGCAGTGCGCTGGATGTCACTGCCCCACACCACACTGTTGTCACCTATTACTGCCCAGAGTGCTGCTAAAAGGCAGAGTGGGTGTTTATCCCTCTCTACATGTTCTCATGCCAAACTTGCACCGCAAATTACATTTATACTTCAATTCCTAAATCACATTCATTTTTCAAAGGAAATTAGCTTCTTTTTTGCAAACCCTAAGGTGAAAGGTAAGGAAAATCTTTATTTTGAGGTAAAAATGTTGGGTCACAGTGCAGAACCTCTGGTACACCCGTCCCAATGAATAATCATACACATGGAGGCGTTTAAATGGCATAATTTGGCCAATAAAGACATGTCTTATCAGGTGAATTTCTCTAAAAAGCTCAATAATAGGTTAAATAATGTGGGACAGGTATGTGGAAGTGTATTGTAGGAGAAGGGTTTTTGAACTTGCAGATGAGAGGTACTGTAAGTGTTTTTATTCTAACTTTTTACAATATAAAAACACAAAAAAACTACTACGCAGTATTCTGCAAATGCTAGGACGACTTTAATTTGTCATTAATAAAAAGTGCAATAGGTCATTTGACACCTTCTAAAAACATCCAGTACTTTCCTCATGGCCAGTAACAGCCTTCTATATGGTCCTGCTACCTCAGTTGTCAATTCTTTGGGGTCCATGGTGGCATCCCCACTTTTTCATGCACTTCTCCTAGGTCGCATTTTGTAGAAAAGTCGCACACTCTCGCCATGACTACCATGAATTACAATTTCTAATTGGATCCCGCATATCTCTGGTGAGCGCATTTGTAAGATGTATGCATGTTTCATGAAACAGACTCACATTCACCTAATAGGATTGAGCTCGAACAATGAGAAAGTTGTAAAATATATGGGCAACAGCATGCATAACCTAATTTGAAATGATAACAATAGGAAAATTGAGAATAATAAACAAGTCTTACCACAATAAAGCATCAGAAGAAGTACTAAAACTGGGTACCTGAGTGATCTGCAGATATACACTATATGGACAAAAGTATTCGGACGTCTAATCATTATACCAACAGGGGCTGTAATGGGACTGTTTTCAAAAACATAATAATATGGAGTTGGTCCCCCTTTTGCAGCTATAACAGCTTCCACTCTTCTTGGAAGACTTTCCACAAGATTTGGGAGTGTTTTTGTGGGAATTTGTGCCCATTCATTCTGTAGAGCATTTATGAGGTCAGGCACTGATGTTTGATGAGAAGGCCTGGCTCGCAGTCTACGTTCCAGTTCATCCCAAAGATGCTCCATGGGGTTGAGGTCAGGACTCTGTGCAGGCCAGTCAAGCTCTTCCACACCAAACTCATCAAACCATGCCTTTATAGTCCTTGTTTTGTGCACTGGGGCACAGTCATGTTGGAATAGAAAAGGGCCTACAAAGTTGGAAGCATAGCATTGTCTAAAATGTCTTGGTATGCTGAAGCATTAAAATTGCCCTTCACTGGAGATAAGGGGCCTAGCCCAAACCCTGAAAAACAGCCCCATACCATTATCCCTCCTCCACCAAACTTCACAGTTGGCACAATGCAGTCAGGCAGGTAACGTTCTCCCAGCATCTGCCAAACCCAGACTCGCCCATCTGACTGCCAAACAGAGAAGCACGATTCGTCACTCCACAGAACACGTTTCCACTGCTCCACAGTCCAGTGTCGGTGTGCTTTACTACACTCCATCCGACGCTTGGCACTGGACTGTGTTATGTGAGGCTATGGAAACCCACTTCATTAAGCTCCCGCCACACAGTTTTTGTGCTTACATTAATGCCAGTGGAAGTTTGGATCTCTTCAGCTATGGAATAAGCACAGCGTAGCTTTTACGCACCATGTGCCTTAGCAGTTGTTGACCCCACTCTGTGATTTTACATGGTCTTCCAATTTGAGGCTGTTGTTCCTAAACACTTCCACTTTCTAATATTATCAGTGACAGTTGACCACAGAATATTCAGCAGGGATGAAAATTCATGAACCATGTTATTGCAAAGGTGGCATCCTATCACAGAACCACGCTTGAAGACACTGAAGCTGGCCACACAACTAAAGATTATCTGTCCAACCAGCCAAGTAGTTGATTGGTTGGAATGAAAATCTGGCAAGGAATGAAAATCTGGCAAGGTATGAAAGCAAATGACAATCAGCAATTTGCTCCAAATGCCGGATAATGGACAAAAACTGTTGTTTGAACAAATTGTTTAGATCGAACGTTTAACAAACTTGTCTGACGACCATTTTCATCTGTTTTCTGGCATTTAGGAGCAAACTGCTGATCAGTTACTCCCATACGTTAACAGATTTTCATTCCAACCAATCAACTAGTTGGCTGGTTGGACAGATAATCTTTAGATGTGTGGCCAGCTTGAGTCATTTTGTATCACAAATGTTTGCAAATGGAGACTGCATGGCTAGGTGCTTGATTTTATACACCTGTGGCAAAGGGTCTGATTGAAACATCTCAATTCAATAATTAACAGGTGTGGCCAAATACTTTTGTCCATATAGTGTATCTGCAGATGATACACAATGAATAACCATCATCTTCTATCTGTCCGCGGGTTCCACCGCGACCTCCTCCCCGCAGCTGGCGCTGCAAGTGTACGCACGGTCGGCTGATCGCCCATACACACAACACGATGCACAGATATATCTGCCATCGGCTGTGCAGCGCAGCCGACGTGATATGTCTGAACGACTTCGTTCACAGACATATCGCTGGTACACACTGGCTGACGGGCATACAATCAATTGATTGCCCAATATATCTGCCAGTGTGTACCCAGGATAAGTGTAAAAATACAGATAATACAAATAGAAAGCAACTTACTCATCTAAGAGGCCCTGAAGAATTAACAAAAATCAATAATATAAAACAAACAAAAACACAATACAAGTATACATATTTTACTGTAAGAGAAAGCATGAGTTCTTTTAGGTCCGTTGGTGCTTTAATTCTAAAGGTGCACACACACACAAAGATTTTTTGAACGATTATCGTTAAACGATATAGTTTGAAAAAATCGTTCACTTTCTGAGTCAAACGATGAACGATCATTGTTCATGCGCGTTCACGTTTGTAGTTCAGTCAGACTTGTCAACTCAACGATTTTCATTAAGTTAATATGCAAAAATCGTTTGTAGTTCATAAAAATCGTTCATTACATTTAAATGAACATAGTAAATGAACAACTTTAGTAAACGATTTTAGTTCAATTTTTTCAAGGTAGAAAATAGTTTACTAAAATTATTCATTAACTCAATCGTTGTGTGTGTATGCAGCTTTACTCAATGCCACCAGGAATGCTGGTTATAATTAGCTGTAGTCCTAAAGTCTGCCATACTTTATGAGTCTCCATCAGGCATGTAAACCACGCCCCTATTTCTGCCCAAATTACTTCATGAAACTCTCTTGCCCTAAGCCTCATGGGCCATGTAAATTAATATAAAATTCTCAGCTTCAAAACCTCCCATTTATGTTTCCAAAAATATTATGTTTAAAAGCATGTCTCTCATCAAATAATAATTCAGCCAGCAGAAGTGGTGATTTTGGGAGCAGTGCATTTTGTTATCGGTGTAAGGGTCCTGATGTGTAGTGCGCTTCCCTGACAACAATAATTCACGCTCATATTTCTCATACAAAGAATCTGTGATTACAAGAAAACTTCTCTCAAATACACGTAAAATCAATGGGGTTTCCTTTTCAAATATGAAACTAACTTTAAACAAAATGTTAATTACTAAAAGCAAGTGAAAACTGCATGTGATGGGATGGGTCATAACTAAGGGATGTAGTCGGCATCCCAGCAGAGGCTTCTAGCAATACAAAATGTTTTGAAAGTCACCAGCACTGAAACAGTTAAATTAGCTCCAGATCCTGGTATCTAGACTGATAGACTTTACCCACCAGCTGTAACATGCACTGTTCAGCCCCATCTTCCATTCATGTTTACTACAGATGTATTATGGTAGAACACTGGACAGGTCAGGGCAAGCCGGGGGCATGTGTATGCCATGCCAAAAGAGTGAAAACTTGAGTCATCTGGAGATTCCTAAAGCATGCATGAATAAGATAAATCCATTCTGCATCGGGCTGCTGAAACAGCAGAACACTTCATTTCTTTAATCAAATACCTCTGTGGGCCAGCAAAGAATTACATCCTGTCCAAAGTTGTAATAAGCAGATGGATGTTCTCCACCCAGGAAGCCAAATTTTAATCTGCCAGAACTCTCCTGAGTAACAGCATTTGGATTTCTGCAAGTTTGTACACACTGATCTGTAGAAGGACTAAACCCTCATATGAGTACATACATGCAAAACAATCAACGGTTTTATCTTATATTCCAAATATTGCAGGGAAATGGCTATCAGTAACTGTTCTCATACACATTGAAATCTGGCTGCTTGGAGTGACAGCTGAAAAGCTGGATCAGTGAGCCATGTGGCCACTTAGGCGGTTGGCAGGAGCTCCAAATCTCAACGTACAGACCCCACATTCACAAGTCTAGCAATTACTCCACCTGAATGGGATAAAGGCAACAGCATTTGGTCCACTCAAACTGTATCCCCTATGGTTGAGTATAAGCAAAGGGGGTGGAAATATTCTGCAAAGGAGGAACTTGTAAGCCACTTAAATTCAAGATTTTCTATTTGGGTGGAGAAACCCCTTTAATCTGTTAGAACAAATGAAAGATGAAGAGGGAAGACAATGGGGGAGATTTCTGATGCATCTTATCACCGGGCCTGATCTTTGGCAATGGCATGTTAGGACTGTATTCCTAATTGGAAGACTTTAATATATTTTGCTAATTAAAATGCATTGGAATACCTAGACCATGCACCAAATTTGCCCCTCAACAATTTAATGTGGGTTGCTGCCAAATATCCCTTGTTAAAGTAGTTAAGAAAATCATTAGACTTGTATTAAAAGTGGCTTACACCTTATACAACAGGCTCCCCAGGTAACTAGAACAGATAGTAGCTCCATTGTTGCACCATACTTATACAATGATATACTTAAAAGCTTTCTGCAGTAGTAGGACATGGGTTACATTTCCACCTAGCAGAGTTTTTATGGGAATCTGATAGAAGCCAGCAGCTGTCACTGTTTATTCTACACATCAGGGTGTTTGTCTAAGGGACTGCTTGCCAAGACTACGATCCGCTCAGCAGACTGCAGAGTTCTTGGAGGTGCTGTGTTACTCATCGCATATCACCAGTCATCTGCTTGCTAGAACACCACACAACATAAGACATAATTCTATTTGGAGGGAACTGTTCTACTTTATGGATATTCATAACACAGCCTCTCTCACTGAATGTGCTAAACTCCCTTTAGTTTACTCCCATGCACAAATAATTATTCTTGCAATCACAATGTTTTGGTCTACAGCTACAGTATTACATTTAATATTAGTATTCACTAACCTGTGTATAATAATACACTTGCCTATCAAAATCGGCATCTACCATAACAATAGACAATTTATGCATGTTTTTAAAGAACACCTGTGACACATTTTGGGGGTGCGGTCAGGATGGTTAGAACACTGGCATCCCGTGGCCATCAACACTGCCAATTTTCCCATGCACCCTACAGAGGCAAATAGTAAAATTAGTGATGTCGGGCTACCATAATTCCCAGGTATGTACACAGTCAAACGGTGAGAGTAGTCCATTCTCCCCATTTATTAGAGGATCTCTCTATGGCACACCCAAAGAATGTCTGTCTCAATATGAGTAGAAGGCAAGGGGGGGGGGGGGGGGGGGCAGTTATTTGTACATATCTCTAAACAAGACCCCTTGTATCAGGACCTGTAAGCACAGGTTTAACAACCCTTAAAATATATATTTTTCACTTCTCTCTCTTTTTTTTTTTAATTAGCTGGTATTTACTACATCACTCTTATCGAGAAAGAAACAAAAAAAATTTGATCGAAATTAAGAACAGCAAATTAAATCCTCCACTCCACTGATAGGATACAATGGATGCTTAATATCAGTCAATTATCTTTATTTTATCTTTATACTGTATATATCTCCGAAAAGTTCCTCTGGACATAAAGGAAAAATACAGAATTATGATATAACATACCTTGGATAATTATTTTTCTTCGAGGTCCATAGGGTCCACAGGATCTACCTTAGGGTATGTAGTTGGACCGCATCCAATGCACTAAAAAGCAAAGTTTTGGGCCTCCCAGCATGCACTGGTCCTCCTCCCTAAATACCCCGCCCCAGCCACAGGCATTCAGTTTGTAACCAGGCCTAACGGCAAGAGACGGAGAGTACAGAATGAAAAAAATTTGAACAAGAAACACTCAATATATGAAGAGGAAGTCTGTGAAAAAAGACTGAAGAACATATCCCAACTGAGGCCGGGTGCTTCAGAGTGGGGACGCTCCTGTGCAGAGAGGAGAATCCGCCGCCCAAAGGGAGCATCCTGGAAGGCAAACGTATCAAAAGCATAAATTTGATAACCATATTAACGGAAGACCAAGTAGCTGCCTTGCAACGCTGTTCAGCCAAGGCGCCATGTCTTGAGGCCCACAATGGTCCAACAGACTGAGTGGAATGTGCCGTCACCTTGTTAGGAACAGGGAGACCAGCCTGTGTATAGACATGAGAAATAGTCATACGAAGCCAGCGAGCCAACGTCTGTTTGTTTGCTGGCCAACCTCTTCTGTGAAATCCATATAGCACAAAGAGTGAATCAGATTTCCTGATGGACTTGGTCCGATCCACGTAGATACGAAGGGCTCGAACCACATCCAAGGAAGCTTCACCTGAAGACAGGTCTGAAGACTTAAAAGGCCGGGACTACAATTTCCTCATTTATGTGAAACTGGGACACAACCTTCGGGTGGTAGCCCACCTTGGTACGGAGGATAGTTCTATTTTGCTGAAATACCAAATACGGAGGTGGCTTGGAGCGGCATGTAGTAGGAGCATACCTGCGTGCTCTCCTACTATCTATCCTTCATTAATCCTGCAGGAGCGGTGCCCCGGGCTTTTCACTTACCTGCCTTGTGGGTGAGTGTCTGCTGCTGCCCCTGGATCGGTGCTGGAGCGTTTCTCCTCTTCTCCCCGGCGCTGGCTTGTGGATGCACGCTGGTGCTGCTGACTGGCAGTGTGTTCCTCCTCAGCTGGTCACGTGGGCGCTCGCGGCTCCCGCTGTCTCTCCCCGGCGACTGCTAACTGCAGTATCTCCTCCTGGCTCTCTGATCCTCTGGGGATACGGTTCTCCTCTCCTGCTGGGTGGACTGGTGACCGGATTGCTTCTCCCTCCTGCAGGCTGTGGTGCTGGCTCCTGGTGTCTCCTGTTGACAGCGGCCATTTTGGATTTGGACACACAGCAGTGCTGCTGCCAGTTTAAAGGTCAGTGACTTCCTGAACAACCTGTGCCTTTTATCCTCTCTTGCTGCCTGATCTACCTGCAGAGGTGTCTACTTTCTAATGGTGTAGACTTGCTGGATCTTAATTAATTTCTGTGGGTGACTGGCTGGGACCTGTAGTTCACCCTCCTGGATTCCTGCTGTGTGGTCTGTATCTCCTGATTTATTGCTGGGCTGCAGTTTGATCATTCTACAATTCCTGGAGTTTCTGTCTGCATTAAAATTCTACTTTCAAGTATCCTCTGGTGATCCCTTTGCTATATAATGGGGAAAACTGGCCATTCCTCTGGGGCTGCCGCTAAATTGGAGCGCTTTGCCCGTACCCCTACGCCACCAGTTGAACCGCCTCCTGTCATTCCGCCACCTCCTCCTCCTACTACTTAGTCTGATTCTGCAAGTGACTCATCTTTCACATATCTTACACGCTATTGCGGAGTCAGAAAAGAGGGTCACTGACAAGATAGGCGAAGGACAGATTGATATCTCCCTGATCCATCATGATCTTCAGAAAATAAGAGAACGAGTTGGGGAGGCTGAACATCGTATCTCTGCTGTGGAGGATCTTACAGCGCCAATACCTGGGCAGATTGCGGCCCTCTCCACTGAAGTAGCTGCCTGTCGTTCCAAGCTATCCGATCTGGAGGGACGCCTCCGAAGAAACAACCTGCACTTTGTAGGCCTGCCGGAGCGGGCTGAAAGTTCTGCTCCTGAGAAGTTCCTGGAGGAGTGGTTGGTGAAACTCTTTGGTAAAGATGCCTTCTTTGCAGCTTTCCGTTCAACAGGCCCACCGCGTGCCTACTAGGCCGCCGCCTCCGGGAGCCCCGCCGAGGACATTTATTGCCCGCATGCTTCATTACAAAGACCGTGACGCAGTCTTGCAGCTGGTCCGTCTCCATGGTCCTCTCAAGTTGGATAATCACTCTATTTCAGTGTTTCCTGATTTTGCTGTTGAAGTACAAAAAAGCTGTTAAACGCAAGCTACGGGAGCTCCAACTCCAATATTCCATGCTTTTTCTTTCTCGTCTGCGTGTGGTGGCTGATGGAACCACTCATTTTTTCAATACACCTGCAGATGCTGAGGCCTGGCTGGCTGGACGTCCGCGGCCTCCACGTTGACTTTTTTGCCTTGGACTCCTTGCTGTTTCCTGATGCCGATCTGGGGGTTTCGTGAGTCCGTTACTGGTTTCCCCTGTTTTAAGTGCTTCCCCTATTTTGTTTGATCATTTAATGTATTTTATTGTATATTGTGGTCCATCTGCTGTTTTGTCGTGATTTTTTCATTTATTCTCTGGTAATGGGGGAAGTTGGGACAGTTTAGTGGGCTCTAGTTTGTTCTGAGGGGTTACCGCTCCTCTATAACTATTTGGAGGGCCTTGCTAGCAATAGCTTTGTCTACCAGCCCTAGATACGTAAGTTACTGTTTGCTTATTTAGTCTATGTTTGTTAATTTAGACTAGGGAATTTTTCTCTTTTTTTTCTCGGGATTAGGTATACCTTAAGTTTGGCAGGGTATGCAGGGTGGGTTTTGGATGTGGGTTAGTTTGTTATTTTTCTTATGTTGTTTTTATTTGAATTATTTTTATATGTGTTGCAGTTTTTTTTGCTATTCTGATATGATGGTATATGAGCCGACCTGTATATTGATTGCGCATGGGGGTGTCTTTATGGTCTTTCTGTCTGTGGTTTTTTTTATATCATTTTTGCTCTCTTATGTAATTTTTTATTATGGCTGCTGGGGATAATTCTGGGGGCATTCGTTTGCTCACCTGGAATGTTCGGGGCCTTAGTGATAAGGTTAAAAGAGCCCTAGTTCTGTCACAGGTTAAAAAATTAAATGTGGATATTGTCTGTCTTCAGGAGACTCATCTCTTTGGTAGCCGTATAAAGGCTTTGAAAAAGCCCTGGGTGGGATGGATGTACCATTCCACTTTCTCTCATAATTCTAGAGGCGTTTCTGTTTTGATTCACAAGCGTCTTCATTTTAGTCTTGATACAGTCCAAATTGATCCCATGGGTAGATATGTTTTCCTGAGAGAATTTGTTAATTCTCTGTTTGTGCATATACTTGCGGTCTATATCCCCCCACCATATTCTAATGATGTTTTGGGTAAGGCTGCTGCCTTTATTGCACTTTCTCCCTCTACCCCTGTTATTTGCTTGGGTGATTTTAACAACGTAATGGATCCATCCCTGGACCGGTGGCGAGAGTCCATTTCTTCCCTACCTCCTTCCCAGTCTCCCTTTTTTAAATTGATTGCTGAATTGGGCTGGTTGGATGTCTGGCGTGTCCGTTATCCTGCTGTCTCTGCTTTCTCCTGTCAGTCCTCTACTTATCGTACTTTTTCCCGTATTTATATGGTTTTTCTCTTACCTATTTTGGTTCTCAGAGTTTCTGCAGTTGATTATTCGTCGAGGGGTGTCTCCGACCACTCTCCGTTGTGTATTACTGTTGATTCCTCCCTTTCAGAGGGTGCCCGTTTTTGGAAGCTTAACCCATTCTGGCTGGACCTAATGGGTGCTGGCTCTGAGTTGGAGGCTGCTTGGGTGTCCTATTTTGAAGATAATGCAGGTACTGAGGTTTCTCTCCTTTGGGATTCCTTTAAGGCATTTTTAAGGGGCACCTTTATTAAGCGTATTGCTAACATTAAACTATATCATAGGCAGCGGGAAACTATTCTGGAAACTGCTTAAAGGGATGCTGTGGCTCGGTACCTCTTGTCCAGAGTGATCTCAGACAGGGAGACTATGCTTCGTGCCCAGCGGGAGTGGTCGGATCACCTGTTTGATAAATCCAAGCGCAAACTGTTGTTTTCGCTTCATAAGCAATATTCACAGGCGGATGTTGGGGGGAGTTAATTAGCTTTTTTGGCAAAAGAGGATGGTGCTTCCAGAACGGTCTCTGGTATCCTTGATTCTTCTGGAACGTTGCATACCTCTGCTCCTTCTATAACAGATGTATTTTTGCAATATTACTCCTCACTTTATGCTACTAGGGTATCATATTCTCCCTCCCAGCTTTGTGCTTATTTAGAGGCAGTCCGTCTGCCCCATCTTGAGATTGAGGTAGTGAATTTATTAGATGCTCCTTTTACAGAGGAGGAATTGGAGGTTGCTATCTGATCCTTTCCATACTGTAAAGCTCCCAGAGTTGATGGTGTCCCGATAGAGGTGTATCAGAAATTTAAAAACTTCTTTATTCCGCGTCTCATCGAGACTTTTGATGCTTTTTTGAATGCTGGTTGTCTCCCGCCATCCATGTCTGAGGCCTTGGTTGTAGTGCTCCCAAAACCTGGGAAGGACCCCCTCTATCCAGACTCTTATAGACCTATTTCCCTTCTTACCACTGACATTAAAATATTGGCTAAACTGCTGGCTATTCGTCTTAATTCTGTTATTACTTCTATTATACATCCTGACCAGACCGGCTTCATGCCTGGTAAATCTACTACGCAAAATATTAGGCGATTATTTTACCATATGCAAATGTCCCATGGGGACACCTCTGACCCGGTGGTCTCCTTAGATGCAGCCAAGGCCTTCGATTCTGTGGAATGGGAGTATTTATGGGAGGTCTTGTCTAAATTTGGTTTTGGTCCTCGTTTTATTGGCTGGGTCCGTCTTTTGTACTCTTCCCCGGCAGCCAGAGTGTCGGTGAATGGTTGTGTCCTCTTCTTTTCAACTTGGGCGTGGCACGCGCCAGGGGTGCCCTTTATCCTCTGCATTGTTTGCACTGGCTATTGAGCCCCTGGCGTGTCTCATTCGCTCAGATTTCGATATTCCGGGCGTGCGAGTGGGCCATGTAATTGACAAAATAGCTCTTTATGCTGACGATATGCTCCTGTTTCTGGCAGACGCGGGCCCAGCTTTGGATCGTTTGATGGACGTTAAGGATTTTTTTTTTTTTTGGGGTTGCTGATTAATTGGGCCAAATCTAATATTTTTCCTTTGAATGGCTCCCTGCCTCTAGCCCCCTCTCTCTCTCCTGCCCTTTACAATGGACTCTCTCCTTTCGGTATTTGGGTGTCTCCATTTCACCTATCCCTGCTGACTTTGTAGAATTAAATGTGATGCCCATTACCTCAGCTTTTAAACAAAAGATTCATGTGTGGAAGAAACTTCCGCTTACAGTGACAGGTCGTATTAACTTATTTAAGATGTCCATTCAACCTAAATACTTGTATATTTTACAGCATTCCCCTGTATATATTCCCAAAAAAGTTTTTTCTCATATTGATTCTATTTCATCTTCTTTTGTGTGGGGGGGATAAGAGACCACAGATTGCTCTCCGTACACTTTGTAGATCTAAATCTTCAGGTGGACTGGCCCTTTCTAATTTACGTATTTATTATATGGCTTCACAGCTGTCACAATTGGTGCCCTGGTTATCTGCTGGTACTGATACCGCTTTGGCGGGATTTCTTAGTGTGCAAACAGGATCCCCTTTAGCTCCTCTACAAATTTTGTTATCTGTAAAATTGCCGGGTAGATCTCCCCCCTTACTTCGCTCAGGGATTATTTGGGGATGAGGGTGTGGATCCAGAGATCCCCCTGTGGTATAATGGTGGTTTTTCTGAGCTGGGAGTGCTGGGATCGGAGTCCTTCTGGATTTCATATGGTATCAAATCCCTTGGCTATTTGTTTCATAATGGTGTGCTTCACTCCTTTGATCATTTGTGCATGGAGTTTGGCCTTCCCCGTAAGGCATTTAGATACCTTCAACTTAGTCATGCCCTGCACTCCCAGTTTGGATCTGACCCTGTTTTATAATCACCTTCTCTTCTTAAACTTGCACTTATCAAATTACCTGTTCGTAAGAAAGTCTCCTTTCTTTATAGTGATCTTACCTCTCGTAATTTGCCAGATGCCCTTCTCCCCCTTAGGAATAAATGGGAGCTAGATTTGGGTTCTCTTCAGGATGAACAATGGTCTCAGTTGTTGGGCTCTATAAGATACACTTCCCCTTGTGTTCGTTTTCAACAAATCCATTATTTTATTTTGCATAGGTCTTACCGGTCCCCTGTTTCTATTGCACGTATTGATATTAATGCTCCAACTAATTGCCCCATATGTCATGCTCTTGGTTGTGATTTTTGGCATTTGTTATGGGATTGCCCTAGAGTTAATGATTTTTGGACCTTGGTATGGTCTGATATACAGTTTACTTTCCCCTCGTTACCTCCCTTAGAGGCAAAACTTTGTTTATTCGCATTGGATATTGAGGAATTGTTTAATTCAAATATTTATCGTTATGTTTTAGGCTTATCCACTTTAGCAAAAGTAATTATTGCCCGTTCTTGGTGTGCTCCAGATCCTCCTGATATACACAAATGGAGGGCACTTGTTAATGATACCACTGATCATGAAAGGTATGTCTATACTAGTCGTAAAGCCCTCTCTAAATTTCACAAATTATGGGATAGATGGGCTCTTTCTTTCTTGGGCCTTCGCAAACCAATTGGTGATCCTTCCGTGTAATCTAGCCTCTTCTATTCTCCTTTTTCTTCCCCTTTTTCGTTTTTGCCCCGTTCTTTCTTTTGTTTGCTTCCCTATTGTTCCATTATTTTATTTTACTTCCATGCGCGAGCTGTTTATATGTCATATTTGTGATCTCAGGTTCGGTTTACTGCCGATTCTTCTTTGATTGTATATTTTGGTATTTAATTGTACCACTGTACTTTCCTTTTTATTGGCAACACTTATTTACTTGTTTATCGTTTTTTTGTTGTTTATAATATGTAGAAAATTTTCTAATAAAAATCTACATGATTTAAAAAAAAAAAGAAATACCAAATATGAGAACGACATGACAACGCTGCCAAGTCTGAAACTCTGCGAGCTGATGAGATGGCAAGAAGAAACAAAGTTTTGGCCGTCAGCCATCTGAAGCCCACCTTATCCAAGGGTTCAAAGGGATGCCCCTACAGTGCCCTGAGAACCAAAGACAATAGGGAAAAAATATGAGATATGGTAAGAACTTACCTTTGTTATCTCTATTTCTACGAAGTCCATAGGGTTCCACAGGATACCTTGGGGAATAGGTGATGACGTCAGGCATCGGGCACCATAGAGTTAAAGTTTTCAGCCTCCCAGGATGCACTAGGGTCCCCCTCCTATACCCCGCCCCTGAGCCAAGGCATCTCAGTTACGTACCAAGCCATAGGCCGGATGAGGAGAAGGAAGAGAGAGAAAAAAGATCTGGACACACACAAGAATCACATTCTCACCAGAGGGAGACAGAAAAACCGGTGACCAGAGTAAAGCCCATCTGCAGCACAGGTGCGACAGGGCGGGAGTCCTGTGGAACCCTATGGACTTCGTAGAAATAGAGATAACAAAGGTAAGTTCTTACCATATCTCACATTTTCTGCATCAGAATCCATAGGGTATCCACAGGATACCTTGGGGATGTCCCAAAGCAGTATCCTTCAAGGGTGGGGACGCTCCTGTGCTGAAAGGAGAATCCGCCACCCGAAGGAAGCATCCTGAAAGGCGAAGGTGTCAAACGCGTAATACCTCACAAAGGTATGGACAGAGGACCACGTGGCAGCCTTGCAGATCTGGACTGCAGAGGCACCACGTTGAGCTGCCCACGAAGGACCCACAGACCTAGTGGAATGAGCCCTCACAGAGGATGGAACCGGAAGGCCTTCATGAAGATAAGCTTCTGAAATGGCCATACGAATCCAACCTGCCAAAGTCTGCTTTGAAGCAGGCCAACCCTTTTTACTGAAGCCATAGAGGACAAGCAAGGCGTCCAACTTCCTAAACGAGGAAGTGCGGTCAAAATAAATCCTTAAGGCCCGCACAACGTCCAAAGTGGCATCACCCACTGACAGGTCAGGTGAGTTGAAAGCCGGCACAACGATTTCCTCGCTGATGTGGAAACTTGAAACAACTTTAAGGAAGGAATCCAGGACGAGTGCGCAGCACCGCCCTGTTCCTATGAAAAATCAGAAAAGGGGTTCTACAGGAGAGAGCCACTAAGTCAGAAACACGTCTGGCCGAAGCAATGGCCAGAAGGAAAAAATGTTTTAGCCGTCAGCCATTTAAGGTCCACTGAGCCAAGTGGTTCAAACGGCGATCCCTGGAGACCCCTCAGGACCACAGCTAAATCCCAAGGCGCCACCGGTGGAACAAACGGTGGCTGAATCCGAAGAACACCTTGCATAAAGGTGCGCACATCAGGGATTGCCGCAATCCTACGATGGAACCAGACTGACAGGGCAGACACCTGCACCTTCAGTGATGCAAGGCGAAGCCCATGGTCCAGTCCCGCCTGTAGGAAAGCTAACACTCTAGACAGACGGAACACCCGAGGGGCATAACCTCTCGGCCGATACCACTGGAAGAACATATGCCACACACGATGGTATATCCTTGCAGAAGATGGTTTCCGAGCCCTTAGCATAGTTTGCACTACAGAGCTGGAAAACCCCCTGGACCTTAACATGGCCGTCTCAACAGCCACGCAGTCAAAGACAGCAGAGTCAGGTTCGGGTGAAGACAAGGACCCTGTGACAGAAGGTCCGGTCGTAACGGCAACCGCAGAGGAATGTCCACGGACAGCCCCTGGAGGTCTGAGAACCAGTGCCGCCTGGGCCACGCGGGAGCTATCAACAGGAGCGTCCCTCCTTCCTGCTTGAATTTCCGGATTACCCGTGGAAGAAGGGAAAACGGAGGAAATAGATAAGCAAACCGGCATGTCCACTGGACGGACAGAGCATCCACCAGAGATGCCTTTTCGTCTCTTGTGCGAGACCTGTACACCGGCATCTTGTTGTTGTGCCGTGACGCCATGAAGTCGATCTCTGGAAGACCCCACCTGTCCACCAGAAGTTGAAAGACGTCCTGGTGCAGAGACCATTCCCCCCGGATGAACGTCCTGGCGACTGAGAAAGTCCGCCTCCCAGTTTAGGACTCCCAGGATGAATACTGCTGATATGGCTGGGAGATTGCGCTCCGCCCAAACCAGGATTCGGGACACCTCTACGAGCGCCGCCCGACTTCGGGTTCCTCCTTGCCAATTTATGTAGGCCACGGTGGTGGCGTTGTCCGACTGGACCTGCACGGGGTGACCTTGGAGAACCCGATGTGCCTGCTGGAGAGCATTGAAAACCGCGCGAAGCTCCAAGATGTTTATTGGAAGCTCTGTTTTGCCTGAAACAAGGGTGGACCCGTGACTGCTCCCCAGCCCCGAAGGCTGGCGTCCCTTGTCAACAGGACCCAATTCGCCACCCAGAATGGACGACCCTTGTTGAAATGGGTTGTCGCCAACCACCAGGCTAGGGACAGGCGAACCTCCGGAGTGAGCACCATCATCTGGGACTTTAGACTCTGAAGCAGTCCATTCCATTTGGACAGGATCAATTGCTGCAGAGGTCTGGAGTGAAACTGGGCATATTCAACCATGTCGAATACTGACACCATGGAGCCCAGTAACCTCATCGCCGAGTGCAGAGACACACGGCGACTCTGCAGACAACTGCAAACCTCAACTGTAAGGCAGAGATCTTTTCCCCCGTCACAAAGATCTTTTGCTGTCTGGAGTCCAATAAGGCTCCGAGGTGTAGAATCCTCTGAGACGGGATCAGGGTGGACTTCTGCCAGTTTATTAACAAGCCGTGCCGTTGCAGTACCGCAATCGTCAGATCCAAGTGCGCAGAAGGAGCTCTGGAGATCCTGCTACCAACAGAAGGTTGTCTAGGTATGGCAACATGCAGACTCCCTGCAGCCGCAGGGAAGCCGCCATGACCGCCATAACCTTGGTGAACACACGTGGTGCTGTCGCCAGGCCAAAAGGTAACGCCCGGAACTGGAAATGATCAATGCAGATTGCAAACCTGAGGAACTGTTGATGGCGTAAAAGAATAGGGACATGCAGGTAAGCGTCCTGTATGTCCAAAAACACCATGTAATCCCCAGGTTCCAGCGTCAGAATGATGGACCGTAGTGTCTCCATTGAAAAAACCTCAGCACCCGCAAGAACTTGTTGAGTGCTTTGAGGTTGAGGAACGGACGGTACGAACCATTGGGTTTCTGCACCAAAAACAAATTGAAATAGAAACCCTGGCCCCTCTGGGAGAATGGAACAGGCACTATAACTCCAGCCTGGAGCATAGTGTGCAAAACCTTCCACAGTTCCGTGGCTTTGTTCCGGTCTGATGGAAGACCCGTGGTGAAGAATCGGGATGGGAGCCTGTGCCGAAAGGAGAGGGCATACCCGTGAGAAAAAAAACACCTCGTGAACCCAATTGTATGTCGTGGTTACCGACCAACACTGGGCGAACTGCAGCAGGCGGCCTCCCACTTTGGGATCCCCCAAAGGGAGGCCCGAACTGCAGCAGACGGGAGACATGCAGATATGGCTGCCGCCAGCGTGGCTACAATTTTGTCCAGATCCAGACCAAATAGGACTTCTCCATTAAAAAGCAAAGCTTCCAAGCCCTTTTTGGAATCAGCGTCCGCCTTCCAAGATCGCAACCATAAGGTGCGACGAGCAGCTACAGCTGCCGAAGGAATCCGAGAAGTTAGGGTACTGATATCCAAAGCCGCTTCATTGATGTAAGTGATCGAATCTCGGAGATTGCCTACCAACTCGGTCTGTTCAGCCAAACAGTCGGAATCCAAAGACGCCTCCAAACTATCCGCCCAGCGCTCCATAGTTCTGGCTACCCAATAAATGCCCATAGCCGGCATGGCTAAACTCCGCTATTGGTACCTTACACGTAGTACACATAAGCTGGAGAGGAAAGTCACTCTCAGACATGATGGTAAGTATGTGACCCCTCTCACTGATACTTGTTAGTATAGTGGGATAACCACCCTGCAATCACCGCACCGCAAGGGCTTTAGCAGAAGAGCAGGGACAGTGAAATGGCTGACAGTAGAAAGTGAAAGTACAGGCAGCAGACGCTAGCAGAAGTCACATACAATGCAAAGAAATCAATTCCTGCACTATCAGCGCTGATCCTCAACTACGCAGACACAGAGCCTGGTAGGACACAGCGCTGCATACACAGACCTGTTACCAACGGAGGAGAGGTATGCCGGGGGACCCAGACCACGATGCCACCAATCATCAGCGTCCAGCAGCGCTCACCATGCTTCAGCAAAGATGGTCGCCGAGGAGCAGAAAGGAGGCCGGCCTGGGGGAGGAGCGCTGCCACAGGGCCAGTCAGCAGATGCAGAGAGGGCTGTGTGCAGCGGGGGAAGCGCCGGCTGTGTACAGGGAAGGCGCGCTCCCCTGGCCTGCAATTAACCCCTGGGACGCCGCAGCGCTACCGCTCAGCCGTGGTCCGCTGTCCCAGGGGGTAGTGGAAGCGCAGGTTAGTTATTGGCTCCATGCTGCAGCCAGTCCCCAGGGAGCCCCCTGCCTGGGGACTCTGGACCATGTGCTCAGCAGGGACCCACCACGGGACCCCGCTTGCTTACCTGCTGCCCCCTTGAATCCGGCCATGGTCCCAAACATCTGGGGTCACCGCTAGCTGTGACCCCAGATGCTTACCAGAATCCCCGGATCAGTACCGGCGTTCTGGTACAGCCGGGGGTGTAGGGAAGACAGCATGGACGTCAGCATTGATTCTTTTTTTCTCTCTCTTCCTTCTCCTCCTCCGGCCTATGGCTTGGTACGTAACTGAGATGCCTTGGCTCGGGGGCGGGGTATAGGAGGGGGACCCTAGTGCATCCTGGGAGGTTGAAAACTTTAACTCTATGGTGCCCGATGCCTGACGTCATCACCTATACCCCAAGGTATCCTGTGGATACCCTATGGACCCTGATGTAGAAATGAATGTTGCAATCGTAGAACCCCCAGAAATAATGTTCTAACATCCAGCAGCGGAGCAATCTTACACTGGAACCAAACTGTCAAAACTGCCGAAACTTGGACTCTCAAGGGAGACAGGCGAAGACCTAAGTCTAGTCCAGCTTGGAGAAAACAAAGTACTCTTGATACCTTGAATATCTTAGGGTCATATCTCCTGTTGGAACACCACAGAAAGAATGACCGCCAAATCCTGTGATAGATATGAGCAGAAGCTGGCTTCCTTGCTTTCAGCATCGTCTGTATCACTGAAAGAGAAACCCCTTGGCCTTTAAGACGGAAGACTCAAGAGCCAAGGCGTCAAAGCCAGCCTAGGTAAATCCTGGTATTGACAAGGACCCTGCATTAACAGGTCCTGCTGCAAAAGCAGTGGAAACGGACTGTCTATGGATAGACGTGTCAGATCTGAAAACCAATGCCTCCTGGGCCAGGCAGGGGCTATTAGTATCATCCTGTCGCCTTACTGTTTGAATTTTCTTACGACCCCTGAGAAGAGGGAGATTGGAGGAAATGGGTATGGCAACCTGAAGTTCCATCCCATCTCACCGCCATGAGCGTCCACGAAGGCTGCTGAGGGGGCCCTTGATCTGGACCCATGCCTGGGGACTTTGTGGTTGTGACGTGATGCCATGAGGCTGTGTTCTCCCCAGGCTGTTTTTTTGCGGGCGCATCGCCCAGCAGAAACGGCCTACCGCCCGGCACTTCCCCCCCGCCCCAATGCACCGCATACCCGGTCACCCTCAATGTGTTCTTTTTGCCACGGACACGACGCCGAGCTGCGCCGACGTCACGTTCTTCACATTGGAGGCTCAGTGTCCGCCGGCAACAAGGACATGTTAGTGAAGGTTCCAGGTGACGGGACACGGCACATTGCAGCAGGGGGAGGTGCCGGGCAGGGGACACGGCATTGGGTCAGGGGAGAGTGTTGAACAGGTGATGTGGCATTGGGGCTGGAGATAGTTGTCCATCACAGTCCAGGGGCGGTGTCAGGTTGGAGGGCAAAGATCCCTCCTCCTGTATAACATTTCAGGCGGGAACAGTCACCTGAACTGATTAAAGAGAGCCTGCAAGTGGGGCCAGTATCTGTAGAGCTGTATATTCTGTGTAGCCTGCAAGTGGGGACAGTGTCTGGGCCTCTAGGAAGAAGAGAATATATAAATTGTTATTTCAAGTTTAAATCATTATAAGATCAGGATTTAAAACATTTTATTATTGCGAAGGGCCCCACCTGGCTACTTCTGGATGCCACCCGGCAGGAAAAAATTTCTGGGGAGAACACGGCTTGAGGTCTACGTCCGGTATCCCCCACCTGTCCACCAGGATTTGAAATACCTCCAGATGAAGAGCCCATTCTCCAGCGTGCATGTCCTGGCGACTTAAGAAGTCGCTTTCCAGTTGAGAACCCCTGGGATGAATATTGCTGGAAGATGGCATTCTGCCACTTCTTCCATGGCTGCTGGACTTTGTGCGCCTCCCTGATGGTTTAAGTAGGCCACTGCTGTCGCATTGTCAGACTGAACCTGGACAGGCCTGCCTTGTAGAAGGTCCTGTGCCAAAATGAATGCTTTGTGCACTGCCCGAAGCTCCAATATATTTATTGGCAGGTGACTTTGTCTGTCACTGCTCCCCATCCTCGCAGACTTACGTCGTGGTGAAAAGTACCCATTCCGGGATCCATAACGGATGACCATTGGTTAAATGAGTCGTCTCCAGCCACCAGGCTAGGGAGAGGCGTACCTCCAGCGAGATGTGTACTATCTGGGTTTTTATCCGCTGATACTGACCATGCCACTGGGCCAGGATCCACTGCTGCAGGGACCTGGAGTGGAACTGGGCATAAGTCACCATGTCGAATGTGGCTACCATGGAGCCCAGCACCTGCATCGCCAATGCACTGACACTGTTTGTTTGCAAAGCAGTTTGTGCACACGAGCCTGTAGTGTTACAATCTTGTCCTCTGGAAGAAGAATCCTCTGTCCCAGAGAGTTTAGCCATGCCCCTAAGTGCACCATCTGCTGAGTTGGAGAAAGTGACGACTTCTTCCAATTGATTACCCAGCCTTGCTCTTGTAAACAGACAATGATCATCTGTAGATAGCATTGTAACCTCTCCTGAGATTGCGCCAATATCAGGAGGTCGTCTAGATATGGCAGTATCCGGACTAACCGCCATTATCTTGGTGAATACCCGAGGGGCTGTGGCAAGCCCGAAGGGTAGAGCCTGAAACTGATAGTGTTGCCGATCTACTGCCAACCTGAGAAAGGCTTGGTGAGATTTTGAAATCAGGACATACAGATATGCATCTTGTATGTCCAGGGAGACCATGAAGTCCCCAGGCTCCATTGCCAACACAACTGACCGTAGGGTTTCCATACGGAATTTGGGCACTTTGATAAATCTGTTGAGAGATTTTAGATTCAATATAGGGCGGTGTGACCCATTGGGTTTTTGAATTAAACACACAATTGAATAGTAACCCCTTCCCTGTTGCATCACAGGGACAGGGACTATAACACCTGATTTCAGGAGGGCTCCAATAGACTCCCGGTAGGCCGCGGCGCTGACCGGGTCTTAGGAAAAGTTGTGCCCACAAACCTTTGGAGGGGGGTGCCTGAGAAACGTGATGGCATAAACCTGAGCGACTAGCTCTCGTACCCAGGCATCTGGAGTGGTCTGATGCCAGGCTTGAGTAAACTGCAAGAGTCGGCCCCCAACCCTGACATCCTCAAGGGGGAGGCCCGCCCCATCAGACAGTGGACTTACCATCTGGTATGGCACTGTGGCGTTTGGCCGACCAAGTCCCTTTGGGCTGTGTCATCTTGCCAATTTGTTTGGCTGAGGACTTGTTCTTTGTCCTACCTTGTGGACGAAAGGACCGATATGGCCACCACTTAGAGGTAGATGTGGATGGCAATTCCGCTGACTTTGGCGTTGCCAAGGAAGTCATTATGTCATCCAAACCTGGACCAAACAGTACCTTCCCTATGAAGGGCAATGATTCTAGAGTCTTCTTGGACCCTGCATCTGCCTTCCAGGTTTTAAGCCAGAGAGACCTACGAGCTGCCACCGAGTTGGCCGAGATCCTAGACACTAGGACACCTGCGTCAATCCCCGCCTCCACCATATACATAGCTGCTTCTTGCATCTGACTAAGAAGAGACCGCTGATCTCTAGAGGGGT
The DNA here is from genome assembly GCA_031769625.1 of Taudactylus pleione. NCBI lineage: Eukaryota > Metazoa > Chordata > Amphibia > Anura > Myobatrachidae > Taudactylus > Taudactylus pleione. Next base: position 15,226,644 of record JAUIMM010000281.1, on the reverse strand, counting down.
CATCCATAGACACCTCTAGCGCCTTAATCCACTCCTCCATAGCCATAGCTACCCAGGCTATAGCCATAGCTGGCCTGGTAAATAGCTCCCGATAACGAAAACATTGATTTTAAATGATTGTCAATCTTTCTATCGATAACCTCTGTTAACGAGGATGCTGCTGCGATGGGCAACGTATGGCTTTTGATCAGCCTTTTCATGTGCGCATCTATTATTGGTGGAATTTCCAATTTATCACATGTCTCTGGAGCAAATGGATATCGAGAGGTGAAATTCTTAGTGGCCTGCAAATGCTTATTAGGAGTCTCCCACGCTTCAGCCATAAGATTCGTCAGTTGCCTAGACTGAGGAAAATAATCTTTAGACACAGACTGACGCCTAAAGACTGGCTCATCATCCGTCAGAGCAACTTCCTCTACCTCCTTTATGTTGAGGCCAGTTCTAACTCCTCTAACCAGTGAGGGAACATCCACAACTTGATAATTCTCTATTTCATAGACCGATTCAGCGCTCTGAGTCTGATGAGGTAATTGAGTCAATATGTGACACCTGACGAGACCTGCTTCTTTATCCCCATTGGCTTCTACATCTGAGAAGAGACTGAGGATGGCAATACACTCTGACTAGAGTGAGCTGCAGAGTAATCCCAACAGGGATTCATAGGGCATATATGCAGGATGGTGCATAGGCTGTGGGTACCCTGCAGCCTGGGGTACGGATTGTGGTACCATGGCCGGAGCTTGCACCTCAGTAGCTTTGAATAGGACAAAACTTGAGGTGCAATAGCCATCTTTTGTGGCTCTATTATTGGTACAGATGTATTAGACATATCCTATAACAGTGGTAGCCAACCCTGGTCCTCAAGAGCTACCAACGGTGCATGTTTTGCAGTTCTCACATAATCACAAGTGATATAATTAGCTCCACCTGTGGATCTTTTCAAATGTGTTAGTTAGTAATGAATACACCTGTGCACCTGCAAGGAGGTCTGGAAAACGTGAACTGTTGGTAGCTCACGAGGACAGAGGTTGGCTACCCCTGTCCTATAATAATCTACAACATCTACTACATATTCCATCAACATCCTGATTAGACAGGCTTGTAGAACAGCATTTGCAAGATAAACCAACTGATTAGCTCGCCTCCTGCTCATTACCTTCAGCCGTATTATATCAATGGTATAAGGTACACAGTATACATGCAAAAAATGGCTTTGTATCAATGACACCCCCCCACACACACACACACCGTCAGATGGATGAGGAGAAACACAGTGATAGCTTGAAAACGACAGGTAGTGTACAAGCAGCAGCAACTAGCATACAGTCACATACAATGCATGAATATGCATGATTACAACAGCAATCTGATCTATGATCAACTAGCCAGCCCCAGTGGGGTGATTGTAGGATATAGAGCACACTATATGCCAAACCTGACAGAGAAGTGATATAGTAAACAGATCAGCCTCTGAGAACACTGCCGCAGCACTGCCAAACACTCAACTGCATGTGTCTCACCCTGAGGCGGTCACTTTATACCAGACACCGGAGTTCCAAACCGGAAGTCTGACGGGATGCGCCTGGGGGGGTGGGGGGGCAAGCGCTAATCTCCCCATGGCTGTGATTTTGAATGGCCGGGTACGCTGTACTACAAGGTGGCAGGACACAACCTAGTGCGCTCTAGTGCGTCCTACCACCCGTCCCCAGCAGCAGACAATATGGTTCCAGTCGCCTTGTGAGGACCGTTCTGCACACACAGCCCCCCTGGTGCGTCTCAACACCAGAGGTAAGGGACCGCTTAGCGCACTGACCTGCAACTCCATTCCCCGACTGCTGTCGCAGGCCACTACCCAGCCCCGCTGAAAACCCAGTAGCACAAGGCAGATGCTGGTGTTGTCAGTGTCAGCGGAGGAAGTTGGAGCCACAGTGCAGGCGTCTTTTACGGCGCCTAGCACCGCAAAGCTCTGTAAATAAAATAAAAAAAGCTTTAGACTGCCTGAGCAGTCCTACTGTTAAAACAGGTGCACTTTCCATGCACCAAACGAAACAACTGAATGCCTGTGGCTGGGGTATATAGGGAGGGGCACCAGTGCTTGCTGGGAGCTTTAAAGCTTTGCTGTTTGGTGCATTGGATGCTATCCAACTATATATCCCAAAGTAATTCCTGTGGACCCTATGGAACCCGAAGAAGAAATATGGGATAACTGTGGATCTACCGATAGGAGGAGTGGTAGCAAAATGCTTACATCCGCCAGATATCATCATACATATAAAGGTATCTTTATTACTTCCCAGGTGTTCAGGCAAACCAATAATTGTATCTTTAATCACCACGTGTTATTCATGCCATCACATGTATGCTTACATGAGCTGAATTGATGATCCGCACTATTTGGGGTACTGAGGACAGAGTTTAAGAACCTGTGGCTTAAGTTCAAAAATAACATGTCATTGGTTGTTAGAACCAATAATGGCCTCAAATTAAAATATTTTTTTTCACCCAAATAATAAAAGCATTGAAACATAAAATAATTGCTTCATTATCATTTTTATTTATTTTTAATTTGACTAAAAAGTACCCCCAAATCACCTTTTTCCTACTGTCTTTTTTTTTGCAATTTTTGATATATTCCTTTGTAACAAAACAAAAAAAAAAAAAGTTTGCTTTATATAATTTTTTTACTTTAAAAAAAAAAAAATCAGCCATTTAATGTTAAATAAAAAAAAAATAATATATATATATATATATATATATATATATATATATATTTATTTATTTTTTATTTGGGACAGTAATAACCATTATTACTGTTATCTAGGGCCAAATGTAATAGGGTGAGAGTTTAGAAAATGTGAGAGTTTGGCAGTAAAACTCTCACACTAATACATTGATCAAGTTGTATTTCCAACACGGGAGACACCTGGATGAGAGTTGAAATCTTTAGGGTTTTCTGAGTCTGAAAAACATGCGAGTTTCCATGTTCTGTGACTTTACTACATTGGCAGAGTTTAAAAATAAGAATTTCTCTCACATTTTCTCAACTCTCATCCTATTACATTTGGCCCCTATAATTTTTTTTTTTTTTGAGGATGGGCAGGGGTACAGAATTTTTTCCTTTAATTTCCTGAGGGGTGTGGTATAAGAGATAGACAGTAATTAGACAATGTTTAGATAGACACCAGATGTTAGACAGTCCATAGTTAGACAGGGAAAAAAGTTAGACACAAACAAGTCAGACACATTAAAGTTACACATGTTAAAAGTTCGACAGGGTCAAAAGTTCAACATGAAAAAGATCGACAAAAAAATGGTCGACAATTTTTTGTTTTGTTTTGTAGCCCTAATCTTCACCCTAACCCTCCCCTTGGTGCCTAACCCTAACCCTCCAGTAAGCGCCTAACCTTAACCCTAAAAAACAACAAAAAAATGTGTGAACCATTTTTGTGTCGATCTTTTTCACGTCGAACTTCTGACACTGTCGATCTTTTGTACCTGTCGAACTTTAACTTTAATGTGTCTGACTTTTGTCTGTGTCGAACTTTTATCCTTGTCTAACTATAAACTGTCTAACATCTGGTGTCTATCTAGACAATGTTTAACTAATTACTGTCTGTCTATAGTCGGAACCCATATTTCTGTTTATCCTAATGAACTGCACATTCCAAGACGAGTGATATCTTTGTAAAACCTATTCCCCAAATAGATTTCTTATATAACAGGACCTTGAAACGGGATGTAGTTTATATCCCGGCTGTTGGGATGCCAACGCTTAGAATGCCAACGCCAGAATCCCGGCGGTAAGGGTTAGCACTAGGGTTAGGCTGCGGTTTGGTTAGTTTTAGGCTATGGGGAGGAAGGATTAAGAGTAAGGTTAGGATACTTACCTGCAGGTCTCTGTATCCTAACCCTGTTGGGATTCTGAGCTCTGGCATACCGTTCCCAATTGTTGAAACCGGCATTGAAAGACGTTGTGCTCTGTTATATTGTTAGCAGGAAAACACACACCCTTCATCTCTTTATATTGAAAAATTAATGAAAAGATGACCAAAGCATTTAACTTCAAAGTATCACCAGAACAAAAAACGCTCTGTCACAATGACCAAACACACATCCATCTATAGTGCTGGGTAAAAACTGTCCGTGCTACCTCATAATAATCAACAAATCAGAAGCCAGTCAGGAAACACTGAGTCATTCCAACTTCCAAGGAGGTGAAATATATCTGAAAACTGCTGGTATCCAGGGAAAATAAATAAATTAATGAAAATACTGTATGAAGGATGCATACAATTTGGGCTCTCTCATTAATAAAAGAGCAGCAAGTGTCAGTTGACAATATAAACAGCCCTTAGAAAGGACTAATGACTACGAATACTTTAAAATAAAAAACACAACAACTGGACCCGTGGCAAGGCCTATAATTTCTGCATCATTGGATGAAAAACAATGACGCAAATGGACAATAACAAAGCAAAACATTAGTTCCAAGAAAAAAAAAGCAGGAGCTGTAAATAGTGAAACCAGGGTAATGTCTCACTCATGCTAATACAATCCAACTTACCTTTCTTGGCAGTTTCCATCTCCTCTTCTGTCCAACGTGAACTTTCATTCATTTCCATGGCAGCTGCAAAGCAGACAACAAAATGTAAAATATCATATAGAATATATTACTGTGAGATATATATATATATATATATATATATATATATATATATATATAAATATATACACACACACACACATACAATGAATGTAGACATACTTATGACTAACGGGAACAAGACAGTGTAAAACACAGGGAAGCAATTTAAGGTCAAGTATTAATTACACAATGAGATCTGGGGGCTTCAACTGAGAGATACTCTTGCTAGCGCGTATTGTAGAAATTCAGTTTCTCAGGCTGAAAGCATTTGCTACCATTCCACTTCTAATGGCCCATGAAAGAGAGAGCAATGGGCTGCGGGCATTTAGAGTACCTCACTGATTGGACCATGATAAAACATGAGCAGTTCACATAAAGGACAAATATGGGACAAGAAGGGGGGAAAGTTGCAGAGACAATTAAAAATAGCAGTGCTCTTCATGTAGAGAGTTTGCTGCTGCAGGCCTGTTACAACTATTAGGCCTGACCCTTCGGGGGAACATCATTTACAGTTCAATGCACTAGATTTCAGTTGGCATCTCTCTGGCACATCACTAGTAATTTTAATTCATGAGACTCCCTATAGCCACAAGACGACAAGGGATAGGGCACCAGCAGCTTATGTCTGCCATTCTGTGTGATGGAGAGACACAGAACCCACATTACACTGCTGCAGAACAGCATTACAGCAAAGCTAGTAAACTACAACAGCAACAGATGGCTTTCTGTCTAATAGAAACTTAGTCATTTATTGAATGCCGGCATAGCGCAGCATCATTAAATTACAACACTAAAGTCCGTTTTTGCGGGGGGGGGGGGAAGGGGGGGGGGGGGTTGGGCGGGGGGGTTAAATTAAAATAGGTCCTATTTATAAATGCTATTTATTTGTAAAAAAAAGGTTTTAAAAAATGTTATGCATATGATCCCCATATGATTGGTCTGATTAGTGGCCAAATTATAATTAAACATTATGGAGTCTATCATGCGATTTTAGCATACATTTTTGTTTTATTCATGGAAATAAGCATTATGGGCCATATTCAATTTGGGAGCGAAAAGTCCGTGCTGGACTTTTCGATCCACATCGCAGCTTTTCCGGGGATAGAGTATCGGGCGCGTGCCCGCTTTATCCCCGTATTCAATTAGAAATCAACGAAAACGTGAGCCGGTGGAAAGGTAAGTATCGCCAAAAAAAGGGAATTTTCAGGAAATATTCCAGGGACCCCCTAAAGATGTCTAGACATGGGGGATCACTATGGGTACCCCCATTTTTACCTGCTGAAGGAAGTCGGGGTTTCTAATAGCCGCGGTAGGTGGATATTTGCGGCTATGAAGAAGGGGTGAAGAATAGCACCTCGATTTTTTTTTTGTAAAAATAACTATTGCGATCAAATTTGGGGTACATAAAAAAAAAAAATGCTTACCCCCATTTTCAAGTCCCTAAAATGATTTTTAAAAATTCTGCAAAAATGCACCTGCCGCTAGTCCCGCAATGAAGAAAACACCTGCTGCATACTTTGGAACCCCTCTAAATTTAATTTGGCTATTTTAGAAGTGTGTTCCCTTTTTTTTTTTTTTTTTTTTTTAAACCCCAAAAACAAAGTTAATTTTTTGGGGTATCCTGATTTATTTATTTATTTATTTTTTAACACAGTTTATTTTAAAATGACATTCCCAGGGGTGCAGGCTATTTTTTTTTAAGCCTGCACCCCTGAACTCCAATTCTGCACTTTTTTTCGCCACCTATTTCAGTGGTGAAAAGTTATCCCCGTTTTTTTCCAAAGACTTTTCGAACCTGCGAAAAGTCTTTGAAATTGAATACAGGGCTAATAGAAATAGGCGAAAATGACGAACATCGGCGATGAATTATCGCCGATTCCGACATTTCACACCAAATTGAATATGGCCCCATATGTGCATTGTTTATAAATTAACAAATAGAAGGAGCACTAAAAATGTACCCCAACATTTCTGATTTACCAAAGCACGTACGTATTCATTAATACTGACTTTGCTGTTGGTTGGAACACTCATTTATGTTCCCTACACTACAATGTACGTGCTGATATACATTGTTCTTTCTGTGACTTTTTCAATAAATACATTAAAAATGTATTCACAGTTCTTAAATGAAACGCTCCAACCACACTTTGTGTTGCGTTTATGGGAGGCTCCTCCTTAGGATTATCACTATTAATTTTAGTTTGTTGCTGGAGTATAAAGATTGCTGGAGGCTGGGTAGTAAAATTTAAACTGGATTGAGTGAAGGTGTTAAACAGAGCCTGATTAAGACTAAATGGGGTTCTAGGCAAGATACTGGTTTGGGCCCATTTACCCTTCCACATTACAGTAATCCAGGCACCTCAGTACCCACTGGTCTCTAGTTAGGAGATTACAATGCTTAATGGATGATCTGGTTCTGGTTTTCAGTGAAAATTACTATTAGACAGATGTATTAAGGTAAGAGTAGGATTCCCAAGGAGTATGGAAGTCCCAAGTGGACATCTGCTGTAACACAGGGATTCCATTCAAAGTTTCTTAGGGTGGTTACCCACAATTTTAGTTGTGCTAAAATATTTAATATTCAGTAACTAATGAATGCTAATGTTATTCAGTACAAGTATCTATTTTCCCAACAATTAAAAAAAAAATTGTATTTAACTCACTTGATTATTTTCACATGTATAATCACAGTCAAAGTGGTTCCATTTTTATTTTTAACTAGCTCTGAAGAATTTATTTAAGTACATAATATATTTAATGAATATTACAGACTATACATTTAAGTCACAGTTTTTAAATATTTGTATCTAGGGATTTTATTCACGGTTAATTTTTGGCTCCCGAAATACTAGGGAGGCCAATCCTGGGATCGGCGAGAACCCAAGATTTTGGCCTACAAATGGCAGAATATGAATCCCGGGATTGGAGCTTCCAATCCCGGGATTTCTAAATTAGTGAGCGCAGGATTTTTTTGAGCTGTTTATTTTATTTTTTTTAATGCCAGGCAACGTTGAGCACCTGCAGCACTTGCTTAGACACTGCCTAGCTACACGCAGTGACAACAGAGGTCATGTTGCGCAGCCCCACAATGGCCTACCCCTTCAGCCAGCGCCCGGGATTGGAAAAAATTACCCGGGATTGGCTTCCCTACAAAATACTGTACCTGGGATTATAAACATTAAATTATGGGTATTACAAGATTCTGTAGGTGTGTCTCTCTGACCCAAGTCAAGATGATGTGAGGCAAGTTGCCATATGAGAGAGAGAGAGAGGCAGGAAGCACACAGCAAGTCTAAGCAGCACAGGATAATAATAGGAGTGATCTGGGCTCACACAGTACAGCAGGTTGAGCTGCAAATATTTGTCACAGAAGGGACAACTCCTTACTACCCATAACCAGATTAAAAAAAGGCAGCTATGTTTGCATTATGGCAACACAAATCTGGCCCCACTCCCTCTTTGCATATTCCCCCTCAAGGATCTGTAACAGACCTGTTTCCACCCATGCACTCCGTCCCCCTCTCCGCAGTCTGTCCAGTCTCCCTTGCAGTGGGAGCTGTTGGGGTGTGCACCCAGGCTTCCACTGCGTGCGCATCAAGGAGACGGGACAGACCTTACACAATTACTATGTATATATAAATATATATCTAGACACCCATCAGCCATAACATTAAAACCACTGACAGGTGAAGTGAATAACATTGATTATCACGTTACAATGGCACCTGTCAAGGTGCCATTGGCAAAAAGTAGGCAGCAACACTCATGAACTGTAATGGCAGAGTTTGGGAAACTCTGCCCTAAACATGTATTAATATTTTAACTTAAATGAGCAATAAGTGAAATGATTGAGACTGACCTCGAAATATGGGCAATTCAACTACTCCACACATTCAGTGCGGGTGCAGTAGTGCATTTAATAAGATGAAATGGATTCCATTCCCAGACTGATTTTGAAATGCTGGGAATTTCAGGATTACAGAGACCCAATGCCTGGGATTGTGACTAGGAGCTACTATTCCTCATACACAAAGTGAGAGACCTATCAAGATCCACTCTACGTAGCATTGTTTAATGGATCACATTTATCTGCTTAAATCTCCTTGCGGCTTGATCTACGTTGGGATGACAGCATGCGGGACGTATGGCCAACCACCGTAGTTATATCAGGCAAGTCGTGACCACTTTAGGTAGGTACTAATTACTGTAAACCGGGAATATCCCACAAGCCCTGTTATTTTGGAGATGCTCTGACCGAGTCATCTAGCCATCACAATTTTGCGCCTGTCAAAGTCACTCTGATCCTTACACTTGCCCATTTTTCCTGCCTCTGACACACAAACTTCAAGAACTCTAGTTTAGTGTATGGTAAAATCTCAAGGTGTACCTTGTCGTCATCCTAATATCCACATAAATTTAAAATAGAGCATTACAAGGTCTTAAAATGCCAATAAATCAAAAATTCAAGTTGATACATCATAAAATGAAGACCAGAAACATTCACACACATTATTTTATAGGCTCTGGTCCATGTTGACATGATAGCATCACACAGTTGCTGTATATTAGCCAGCTGCACATTCATGCTGCCTATCTCCCATTCCACCACATTCCAAAGGCGCACTAGTCGATTAATTGCCGATTGAGGGTTCCTACATTGGTGTACTGTATCGTGATCTCCAAATCATGTTTGTGGAAGCAGCTTTAGAAGAAGTGTATGTTTTGTGAGGGTGTGGTATAAAAGGTCGACAGAAGGTCAACTGGTTCTGAAGGTCGACAGTAAAAAGGGTAACATTGTCATTAGGTCGACCATAACTCTCTGTAGACATGTATGTAGGTCAATAGGGTAAAATATGGTCGACATTTAACATGTTGACACTAAAATTCGACACATTGTTTTTTTTATATTTTAGCCTAACCCTAAAAACTAAGAAAAATACATGTCGACATGTTAAATTTCGCCCTTTTGACTATTGGCCATTTAACGCTTAGTTTCGTATGTGAAGATCCAAGATGATCAGCAGATTCTGAAATACTCGTACAACAGAATCTGACACCAACAATCATTACATGGTCAAAGTGACCACATTTCTTTCTCATTCTGGTTTTGTCATATAAACAGAACCTCTGCATGCTTATGTGCATTGAGTTGTTGCTATCTGATTAGATATTACCATTAAGGAGCAGTATAAAACACACTGATAGCTGTTTTATATATGGCTTGTTTTATTTAATGACTCTTTGTTCTAGCATAATTTTACAGCAATGAGGTCATGGGTTCAATTCCCACCATGGCCCTAACTGTGTGGAGTTTGTATATTCTCCCTGTGCTTGCGTGGGTTTCCTCCAGGTACTCCAGTTTCCTCCCACATTCCAAAAATATACTGGTAGGTTAATTGGTTCTCCATAAAAATTAACCCTTGTGTGTGCGCATGCAGTAGGGAATATAGAGTGTAAGCTCCACTGGGGCAGGGACTGATGTGAATGGCCAAATATTCTCTCTGTAAAGCAATGCAGAATATGTGTGCGCTATATAAATAACTGGTAATAATAATATACATACCTTTCAGTAAATATATTCTATGTTATTTAAAGGAGTCACAGCAGTGTGCTGTGCTACGCTGCCATCAATGCATGTGGTCAGTAACTACTGAAAGTCAATAGGAGGGAAAGCAGTAATAGAAAAATAAAAGTGTCTTGCGCTTATTGTTTTTAGCAGCTCAAACAAGAGGGGTCAATGATAAAAATGTTAATATTGAGCGCTGTGACAGATAAAATAACAGACATAATAATCACATATAGAGAATAATGTTTATAGTCTTTTCAGACAGAAGTATGGGAGTTGGTGATTTTAAGCAGCAATGTCCAGATGGTTATCCGCACCTAGTGACAGTCCGCAGTGCCAGCACTTCCTCTAACTGTCCCTACCTTCCTACTGGTGATGTATTCCTTCTCTCTCAGTGGATTCCTCCTCTCGACAGAGTCCCGCAAGTGTTGGAGAGCCGCGACGCTGGATAGCGATGTCAGACACCGAGCGGCTCCGTCGGACTTGGCAGTGGACTTGCAAATCGATCTCACTCTGCTCGCCTTCAATATCCTACGCGTTTCGGACCCGTTGGTCCTTTCTCAAGAATGGGAGTGGTCTATTCTTTACTTTCTTAATAAAGTTTAACCATAAATAAGAGCAGTTTATTAACCGCCCGGCACCTGACATCACTATCTAGCGTTACGGCTTTCTAACACTGCCGGGACTCTGTCAAGAGGAGGGATCCCCCGAGATAGAAGGAATACATAACCGGTAGGAAGGTAGGGACAGTTAGAGGCGGTGTTGGCACCACGGACTGTTACTAGGTGCGGGTAACCATCGGGACATTGCTGCTTAAAATCACCAACTCCTATTAGTCTCTATGTGTGATTATTGTTGCCTATATGTTATTTTATCTATCACAGCGCTCAATATTAACATTTTTCTTAGGAGAGAAAGCAGTGATTTAGGAAGAACAGAGATTTATTAGGTTGGTGGTACTGAGTGTACACTGTATAAGGTGCAAACACAATCACATAATTTTAGGTGAGTGCACTGAGGATGCAGCAACACAGCACAGAGAGTACATGCATCCGCAAATGTAAACATTAAGGATAAATAGTAACACCGATCTAGTGCACCAGTGATATCACAAATTCATGGAAGAGGCATACATATTGTGGCCTCTTATGTCATATCGTCACATAAAATATCCATCAACAATACAGAGATTTACAGTATGCACTTGAACTATGCTTAATACGGCAAACAATGGTATCAAACTTATTTGATAAAGCATGACTTCGGGTTAGAGAGACAAATTAAAAGCAGCCCAGTAATCAACTGGTATGTTCACAACGTGAATCACTCTATCACTGTTGTACGCATACAGGAAGAGAAGTTATACGGACACAAAGCAAACCATCTGCAATTAAACGAACATTCTGTGCCAGTCAAGAACACCGAATCTGTTTAACTCATAGATGAACACAAATCTTTTCACATAGGATATAATGGAGCTCACCATTTACACAGATTGCAAACTTTTAATATTCAGATTGTGGTCTCATCTGAACAATTTGTCTAAGTGCTTTCATCACAATTAATGATGATGGATTAGGATTCAGTGACAACTATTAGAGAGATAGCCGCTCTTACATTGTACGAAGTGTTTGATTATGTATCACCTCTCTGGATCAAGGCCATCTCTGCTTTAAGAGTTTACAGTAAATGAGCATCATCTTATCAATCTTTGGTGCCTGCTACAGCTAAAAGTAATATACTGAGCTAGTAACGGAGCCACAAAGACCGAGGGCCTAATTCAGACCCGCTCGCTAGCAAGCGGCCGCTCGTTGCAGACGTTCGCTAATGTGCGCTTGCGTGTAGTTCGCAATGCGCGTGCACAAACTAGTACGAGCGATCGGAATGTGCTCGCTTGCTCGCCCTGCCAAGACAGCCCAGTGGAATGAGTGACAGGAGAGGCCGTTTGTGGGTGGTAACAGGGGCAGGGCAGTAGTAACGGCGGAGTGGAGTTGCGGACGCAGGCGTGCCAGAGTGTTCAACGCCGTTTCAGAGCCGTGCATAATTAACAGGCAGCGTCAAAGTACACGTCACCTGGTTGATTTTTACACTGAACTGCTTACGGTAGGGTACAGTCAACCGCAAGCGCTGCGGTCACATCCGATAGTTCCCGATGTTCCAATGCTTGTATATACTTCCTGGAGATGACATACGCAAGTGGGCGGCTAAAGCAGGCTGGTGGGCGTCTATAAACACAAAGTGATCATTCGCCACGACATAGTGGGTACTCTTATGTCTTGCTGTGCGAGTGGATGCCTTGATGTCACTTAGCTGAATTTCCATACGCTGGGAGCGAGCGGCCGCATCTAGCGAGTGGGTCTGAATCAGGTCCTGAGTTACAGCAAGGTCTTTGCGGCATCCAACCAACAAGAGTTTTATTTAGTTGTACAGAAATATATTTTCGGTATGAAAAATTAGCTTTTCAGCACAAAAATGTGTCCATATTTAGAGTTGTATACAACTTGCAGGCCCATAAGCCTGTCGGCAACATGGTATAGTGTGTGTACATTCCGTGATACTGACAATGTGCGCTCCCGCGCATCTTCAGCGACATGCAGGGCTGAAGGGCATCATAGTCAGCGAGGGCCATGCTTCTGAATGCCACCGTGATGTCGCTCCCGACATCAGCAAGTGTGAATGCACTCACCAACGCCGAGACCCCCGTCAGGTCCCGTCGCACAACAGGTCGGCTAGGTACACATCGTTAAATGTGTACCCAGCTTAACAGTTACCATCTAGTCATATGTTGTAATCAGCGCTACCTTACACCAGTCTGCCTCCAGAAACAAGGATCCATTCATTATTACAGCCCGCTATACAAAACTTCCTACATGCAGTCTCTCTCACCAATACCACCTGTGTCCAAGAGCTGCTACTGACTTAGTGTTCCCGCTAGGCTGTTTTAGCCAGGCGCTGCGCTCTGCCAGAGTTTAGAACGCCCTGCTGAAACAGCCGTCTGGGTGCCGTTGTGGTGAAAATCTCTGTCAGGTGAATAGACACAGTGTTAGTTTTGGGGCTGCCCAGCATCTCTATGAGTGCAGGGAACAACCCCTACAGTGATGAATAGAGCGCTCATCTTAAGACACGCCCCCTTCTCAAATGACCATGTCCCCTTTTCGGTAACACGCAATAGTCCCCTTTTTACCCAAAGGTGCCCTGCCCCACTCCAGCTCTAGAGTGAATACTACTGACTGTTCAAGTTCCTTCAGCTGTCATCTGCAGACATATTATAGTGTGTTACAGACTGATCCATCAGTACTCATTTGTTCTAGGCTGTGAATGGTATAGTTACTGCTGCCAGGTAGCACAGTTAAGCAGACCTAGATTTACTCTGTTCTCCTATATACTATACAGGCGATACTGAATAAGCAGTAGTAACATTCAAACTTACTAGTTTCATTCACTCTAGTTCTAGTCAGCCCTGTCTAGCTGCCCCAGTTCCGGGTACTATACAAACTGTGAATCTAACACAGAGAAACGCGCAAGAATCACTGAGGTGCTGTTAATTCTGATTGATCGTTGGATGACTATTTACCTGGCTCGCACAGTGGCATTTTGCATTGCTTTGGGACCTTTATGGACACATTGGAGCTGATGAGAAGAAGGAGCATATGTATGATTTGGATAACACTTCAGCTTGCACATCAGCTTAACAGCTATACTGATTGCCCTAAATACATTCTGGTCAAATTAACAACTTGCTTCTACTAGATATTATTACTGATGGTACATTTAAGCTTAATATGAACACTTGGTCCTGAACTTTTCATAGTCTCACAAAGAACTTTGGCTCTCTTACAACTGTCTGTTCCAAGGTCTGAAAGTTCAGTTATTGATATAGGTCATTCTATATATACAAATGTGTTTTCACTCGTCTTTCCTGCAGTCGCGGCAAAAAGCCCCTCTTGGCGTGCCAGGTCCTGAGAGACTCTGCAAGTGCAGAGTGTCTTTTTTTGCCAAAAATGCGTCTAAGACGCAACACGATGTGACTAGGATGCACCAGGACACTGTTAATATTATATGCAACACTTACATATGTGTGCAAAATCATCCGAGCAAAAATGTCAACATTAGCAGGATATGTCTCACATATGTTTATGTGCTTACTAATCCAGTACAGAAAAGAAGGTGGCATTTACAAATGTGCATAATCTGTAAGCAACTATTAAGTAATTTCACGGAATTATGCTTTGAACTGTAATATTTAATTACAGTAAAAGGAAGTTATGGTACATATTAACATGACATTATGCAACTCAATGTGATACTCTGTATTGCAGTGACATTATACTATATATTCATTTATGCTGTAGCCATAATATGGTCAGGAAGGTCCCTCCTGTGGTTGACAGAGGGAAATGCACAAGTAAAATCAAACAGGTGATAAAAATGTTGTTAAGAGTACTGATTGCAGGGGCGTATCTACCCCTTGGCCAGAATGGCAGTCGCCAGGGGTGCTGGCGGAGGGGGGGGTGCTATCCGGTGGTGCCATCCATTGCCAGGGGGTAAAATCAAGATGGGACTGCCAGGACTGGAGTCCCAGGTACGCCCGACTCCTAGATGTCCAGGGCGGAGCAGCCACTGGTGCTAAACTGCGTCAGGCTCCTAAGATTACCTATGAGACAAAGAAGATTAAGAAGGAGTTTCAGAATTATTACATGGAACTGTACAACTGCACCACTCAGACAAGCTCTTGCTCCGACTCATATTTAGTCGACATTCCACTCTCTCGGTTTTCTGCCCAATAGATGTCACTGAATGCCGATGAGGGTCTTAAGATCTTAAACCTGCAGAGGCCCCTGGTCCCAATGGTCTTGGGAGGATACGGGGTTCTCTCAATCACCCAGACACCGAGCAGATGAAACCAAAGTGGTGGTTTATTTTTCACGGCACATAGAAATAGGGAATATGCAATGGCAAGAGGTAAACACAGCGAACAGGCAATATGCAGGTAGCAGTGCAGACTGAGCCAGTCTCAGTAGGGGATAAAGTTCCAGGACAAGTCCACCAAATAGCTAGAGACACCCAGTCTCACACAGTAGAAACTATCACAGTTCACACAGAAGTGATAGCGTATACGTCCACCCAAGCGTTTCCGGGACATCACACAGTCGAAACTACCACAGTTCACATAGCAGTGATAGAGTTCAAGTCCACACCGGAGAATGAAGATCTCCCCACAGGAGTTTCCAAATGTATACGTCCACACAGGACTGGCGATGCGTTCCACTAAACACCTTGGCAGAAATTCCCTTCTTAGCCAAGGTCAGTGACTAACATCCGGAGCTGTCTTCGGTGACTTCTTTTGAAAACTTCTCATTTCCCATGGTCCTTGTGACCATCCAGGGGAGTTGCACCATTTCCTGATTGGTGCGAGTCCCTTATCCTGTACTTCCTCCTACCTCCCCCAGATATTACTTCCCTGACGAACACCCACTGGGTTGGCTCCATTCAGTCTGCCAGACTACAGTGAGGGACAAAGGCAGGCAAATGGAAGGAGGTGTAAGTCTGGAGTGTCCCCTGCGGAGGTGGAAATTAACCCACAAGGTCTTTTGTTCTGTGAGGTGCTACATTGCTCTACTGGTTATAAATAAAACAGGCATATGGACAAGGGCTAAACATCAAGGGCTAAAAAGTATTGCACATTACATTTTTAAACACACATCTCATGTCCTCACAGGTCTCAAGCTACAGTATTAGAAAAAAAATTGGTGGTTGCCAAGTCAGTTTTATTCCTGGTTGTCAGGCTTCTGATAACACCCAGAGGACCATCAACCCCATCTACAAGCTCAAAAGTCACCGGCCATGGTTCTTGGTTTATATGCTGAAAAGGATTTTGAAGGGATACCCTGACTATTTATGTTTGGGGTATTTCGGTCCAAGAGGTTTTATAATGCTGTTGCAGCCTTTTAGAACTAGGGCATCTGTGTTGGCCAATGGGGTCGCCTCTTTGGCCTTCACTATCACAAACTGGACACGCCAGGGGTGCCCTTTAATTTTGGCGCTTAATAGAACCTGTGATGGCGAGGATCTGAGTCACACATCAAAGGTATCAGGCCCGTTGGCGTGGAACACAAGATTGCGCTATATGCAGATGACATTCTCCTGACAGTGGTAGATCCCACTGTTACTCTCCCCCCTTGTTCCCTGAAATAGCTGCATATGCCAGTACAAAATTAAAGCACGGAAGACCAAGGTATTAGACTTTTATATGCCTAGGAATCCGAAACACACATTAGAACAAAGTTACCCTATACATTGGCACAAACATCAGATTAAATATCAAGGTGTCAGACTACGATTAAAATTTTCACAGAACAATGTTCTGATGATTAAATCTAATTTGGGAGACCCTGTCAGGGACCCCACTCATATTACTGAGGAGTTTAGAAAATTTTATGCTAAATTGTATAACCTCTTGTCTTCCTCAGATAGCTCTCCACCCCACTATGGACTCCATCAAGAACTTTTTAATTAGATGGCATCTCCCTAAACAGTCTTCCTCGGCTCTTACGTCGTTATGCATCATAATTGAGGCGCAGGAGATCTCAGAAGCGACTAAGTGCTTCAAGGCCCCAGGCCCAGATGGTTCCATGACCACCTATTATGTCCTTTAACTCTATACTATTCCCTTATCTGGCCGAGGTGATCAACAGCGTGATGTCCAGGAGCTCTTTTTCCAAGATGACTCTTGAGGCTAGAATTATTATCCCCAAAGAAGGGAAGGACCCCTCCAACTGTGCTCATTACAGACCCATCTCGTTGTTGATCACAGATGTCAAAATATACGCTAAGATTCTCGCCAACCATTTGAACTTAATATTACCCAGCTTGGTCCATAATGATCAGGTTGGCTTTATACCGGGAAGGCAAGCAGATGGCAACACCAGGTGAGTAATCAGTCTCATTCACTCCATTAATGCTACCCGCACACCAGCCATGGTGCTCTCCCTAGATGCTGAGAAGGCCTTTATGGTCCAAACACAGAGAGTAAAGAGCCTCCACGGCATCAGGCTTCCACTAGCACTAAACAGGGGTGCCCTCTATCTCCTCTGGTTTTTGATATGGTTATTGAAACACTTAGAGCTCAAATTTGCCTTGATTCAATATTAGGGGGATGTCACTTGGCAAAGCAGAATACAAAGTGTCCTTTTTTGCAGACGACGTTCTCCTAACCGTAACTTCTCCTCATACGTCTCTTCCTAAACTCTTTCAGACCTCGTCTGTCTATGGTTCACTTTTGGGCTATAAGGTCTACGTTTTTAAAACTGAGTACCTCACCCTTAATATCTAACCATAACTTTAGATCTCCTGTGTCACAATTACAATTTTGCCTGGTGTCCCTCGAAACTCAAATATCTAAGTGTCTATATTACAAATCAGTACAAAACCTTATACATGTAAACTTTACCCCTTACTTAAAACCATTAAACTAGACATCCTCCAGTGGCGGAATCTTATTATCTCTTGGCTGGGCAGGATAGTGGCAGTTAAGATTAACATTTTGCCCAGACTACTCTAACTCTTCCAGACCCACCCTGTTGTTGTCCCTAATTCTATCCTATCACAATTACAAAGGTGGTTTGTCCAATTGTATGGAGAGCCAAACCTCCACGTATTAGCTTTCTCTTCGCCACCCCACTACCAATGGTGGCAATGGGTTTCCAGATGTTAAGCTCTATCACTATGCTACCTACTTAAGCCAGGCAATAGTTTGGTTTGCATCTTCCCAGATGCCTAGGTGGTTAAAAATTGTAGCTAACTCATGCGGTATCCCCTTTGTGTACCCTATTGTAGGTATGGCTGCATCTGATAGACCCAAATCTGCTAATTTACACCTAGTAATTGCCTTTACATGCTCGGTTTGGAATCCTGTAAATCTCATTATGATATCACTTCCTACCCATCCCCTATTACTTATATGTGCATTCTCCCTGGGTTTCAATCTTAATCGTTTTTCCTCTTGGATTCAGGGAGGTATTAGGGTGGTATCTGATCTCCTCGACTCGGATGGATGCGCCTCTCTGGGTTCCTTACGGAGCAAATTGACTTTCCTTCTATTAACTCTACTGCTTACATTCAAGCCCGTCCCTTTATCAACTCCCTTCCCCTTAGCTCTATCGACAGATCTTTAACCTCTTTTGAGTCTTTATGTCTCCACAATCCTCTCATGAAGGGTATCTTATCTATTCTCTAACCTCTTGCTTAATATTAACTTATCTGCCATTCCGTGTGATGAAATACAGTGGGAAAAAGACCTAGGATGCCCACCTGATGAGGACACATGGTCCGTGGTACGGGAGAGGGTATACTCTATTTCCTCCTCAATCAGGAAAAATATGAGATATGGTAAGAACTTACCCTTGCTATCTCTATTTCTACGAAGTCCATAGGGTTCCACAGGATACCTTGGGGGTATAGGTGAAGAAGTCAGGCATCGGGCACCACAGAGTAAGGTTTTTTTCATCCTCCCTCTCCTATACCCCGCCCCCGAGCCTCAGGCACTCAGTTACGTCACAAGCCATAGGCCGGAGGAGGAGAAAAGAAAGAGAAGAAAGTCTGGAACACACAAGAAATCACATTCTCACCAGAAGGAGATGTAAAAACCGGTGACCAGATCAAAGCCCATCTGCAGTACAGGTGCGACAGGGCGGGAGTCCTGTGGAACCCTATGGACTTTGTAGAAATAGAGATAACAATGGTAAGTTCTTACCATCTCTCATATTTTCTACTTCAGGGTCCATAGGGTATCCACAGGATACCTTGGGGATGTCCCAAAGCAGTATCCTTTAAGGGTGGGGACGCTCCTTGCTGTAAGGAGAATCCGCCGCCCAAAGGAAAGCAACCTGAGAGGTGAAGGTATCAAAAGCATAATACCTTACGAAAGTATGGACAGATGACCACGTGGCTGCCTTGCATAGCTGAACTGCTGAGGCACCACATCGAGCTGCCCACGAAGGACCCACAGACCTAGTGGAATGAGCCATAACTGAAGATGGAACAGGAAGGCCTTCATGAACTTAAGCTTCAGCCATGCAAATCCATCCTGCCAATGTTTGCTTAGTGGCAGGCCAACCCTTCTTCCGGTAGCCATAAAGGACAAACAAAGAGTCCGACTTCCTAAAAGAAGTGGTGCGGTCAACCTAAATCTTCAAGGCCCGTACCACATCCAAGGTGGCCTCAGAGGTATGGTGAATTAAAAGGCCGGCACAATAATTTCCTCGTTGATGTGGAAAGTAGATACCACCTTCGGGAGAAAACTAGGGCGAGTGCGAAGCACCGCACTGTCCCTATGAAAGATGAGAAACGGAGGCAGACATGAGAGCCCCCAATTCTGAAACCCTTCTGGCCGAAGCAATGGCCCGAAGGAAAACAGTCTTAGCTGTAAGCCATTTCAAATCCACTGAGCCCAGTGGTTCAAATGGCGGTCCTTTGAGAGTCCTTAGGACCACAGCCAAATCCCAAGGAGCCACAGGTGGAACAATGGGAGGCTGAATACGAAGTACACCTTGCATAAAGGTGCGGGGACATCAGGAAGCGTAGCAATCCTATGATGAAGCCACAATGACAGGGCAGAGACCTGCACCTTCAGGGAAGCAAGGCGAAGACCGGGATCTAAGCCCACCTGTAGGAAAGCCAACACTCTGGATATCCGGAACATCCGAGGAGCATAGCCTCTAGGTCGACACCACTGAAAGAAAGTATGCCATACCTGATGGTAAATTCTTGCAGATGAAGACTTCCGAGCATGGCGTTAACTACAGATCTGGAAAAAAAAACCCTAGACCTAAAAAGAGCAGTCTCAACAGCCAAGCTGTCCAAGACAGACAACACAAGTCTGGGTATTGACCAGGACCCTGAGACAACAGGTCCGGACGTCGAGGCAACAGCCTCGGAGTATCAACTGCGAGACTCCGAAGATCTCAGTAATAGTGCCGCCTGACCCACGCTAAAGCTATCAGCAGGAGCGTGTCTCCTTCTTGCTATTACTGGAAAAAGAAGGGAGAACGGAGGGAAGAAGCACACACTGGAAGGTCCAACGGACCGACATACGTCTACCAGAAGAGTCTCTTCTCTAGAAGGCTCCACTTGTACACCAGTGGTTTGAATACCTCCTGGTGAAGGACAATTCCCTGAATGCACGTTTTGACGGCTGAGAAAGTCTACTTTCCAGTTGAGGATTCCTGGGATGAACACTGCCGATGATGGCAGGGATATAGCCTTCCACCCAAGCCAGAATGCGGGACACCACTGTCAGTGTCACCTGACGTCGGGTTCCTCCTAAGCGGTTTACGTAAGCCATCGTGGTGGCGTTGACAGACTGTACCTGCCCTGGATTTCCGTGGAGGACCTGTCCTGCCTGCTGGAGAACCTTGAATACCGCCCAAAGTTCCCAGAAGTTTATGGGAAGCGCAAATTCTGCTGGTGTCCACTTGCCCTGGAACAAGTGTGGACCAGTCACTGCTTCCCAGGCTCAGACACTGGTGTCCGTCGTCAGAAGGACCCGGTCCTCACTCCAAAAGGGGTACCCCTTGTTTAGGTGAGCTTTCCGCAGCCACCAGACCAGAGAAAGACATACCTCCGGTGAAAGCCAAATGACTTTATCCGATGGGGCAACCCATTCCATCTGGAGAGAATCAATTTCTTCAGAGGTCTAGAGTGAAACTGGGTACACTCCACCATGTCGAACATAGACACCCTGGAACCCAGCAACCTCATTGCCGAGTGAATAGACACTCAGCGACTCTGCAGGCAACTGCGTACCTTTGCCTGTAATGCAGAGATCTTTTCCCTTGTCACAAAGATCCTATGATGTTGGGAGCCCAACAGTGCTCTGAGATGAAGCATCCTCTGTGAGGAACCAGGGAGGACTTCTTCCAGTTAATCATCCAGTCTTGATACTGCAACACCTATGCTGTCAGTTGCAGGTGGCACTAAAACATTGGTGAAGACCCTGCCAATAACAGCAGTCCGTCCAGATAGGGTCACAAGCGAACCCCTGCATCCTTAGGTGGGCTGCCATGACATTGGTAAACCCTGAGGCGTGGTGGCCAGACCCAAGAGCAGTGCCTGAAACTGGAAAAATTGATCGACCACTGCAAACCTGAGGAAACACTGGTGTTCTGAGAAAATAGGGATATGCAGGTAGTCACCCTGAATATCCAGCAACACCATAAAATCACCAGTCTCCATTGCCAAAAACGATGGAACGCAGGGTCTCCATCCTGAACAGAGAAACCCTCAATGATTTGTTGAAGGATTTGAGGTAGAGGATGGGTCGGTAAAACCCATCAGGTTTCTGTACCAGAAAGATGGAATAATATCCCATTCCCCTTTGGGGCAATGGAACAGGCACTAGAACTCCTGCCTGGAGCATAGAGTGTAACACCCTCCAAAAATTTCAGGTCTTTGTTACGAAAAACAGTCTGGGAGGCCTTCACCGGGAAGAGAGGACGTACCTCCTAGAGACCAATTCTCTTACCCCAGTGTCCGTGTGGTCAGACACCAGCACGGGGCGAACTGGAGAACCCGGTCTCCAATTTTGGGGTCCTTCGAGGAAAGACCCGTCCCGTGACACTGAAGGCTTATCGTCCAACCTGTTCCAAGCCTGTTCTTTGGCTAAGCAGCATTCCTGGCTACTGACTGTCTCAAGAAGCTGTATTTTGGACTTACTCTGGCCCCTACAGGGCCAAAAAGGACAAAGCACCAGACCTTGATGGGACTGTAGCCTATGGCAGACACACAGACTTAGCTGCTGGCAGCGGGGCACAATCTTGTCCAGATCAGGGTCAAACAGGACCTGTCCCTTAAAAGGCAAGGCATTCCAAATGGAATCTGCTGCTGAGGAGATTCTGGAAATGAGTAGAATATGTAAACTGTCTCATTATGTACGTGGCTGAATCTCTGAGATTTGCCACTATTCACCTGCGCTGCTGAAGAGTCAGTGTGCAGAGATGCTTTCCAGTTACCTGCCCAGCGCGCCATGGCTCCAGCCACCCAGGACACGGCCATAGCCGGTCTGGAAGCCCCTCCAGCAAGGGAATAATTGGATTTTAGGTATATTTCCACCTTGTAATCTGCAACATCCTTCAAGGAGGACCTGGAAGGCATGGGCAATGTGGCACTCCTCACTAGGCGTGTGACATGAGAATTTACCTGCGGAGGTGTTTCCCATTTAGAAAAAAATAATTATCCACAAGGGGGTATGCAAAGGTCAAGTGTTTTTGAAGCTGGAACCGCTTACCTTTATCTCCATACCTCCTCTAAATGATCCACCTGATCAGATAGAGGAAATACAGTGGCAACACCCTTATCCTTAAAGAAGGCATATATAGATTTGGCCACTGGGGGATCCGTTAATAACCAAGGCCGCACGGACTGCCCGTAAAGGCCAGGTAAATAGACTCTAGACCTAGACTCCGCCTCCTTGGCACGAAGGGGCTCGTGGTCTGAAAAGTCAATAATGTCACCATCTGACGTCATGCGATACTAAAGGCCATTTAGAAGGCCGCAATGGTGACTCCAACTGTAAAACGTCCATCAGGTGCTGTACCATTTGGACCTGGAAGGGCAATCACGGGATACACTGGGGTACCATCAACTGCCTAGGGAACCCTGTATGGGTAATGAGACCACCGCTTGTGGGGAAACGCAGGGGGCGTCGCCAGCTGGCCCACAAAAGTTGTAAGTGCCTTAGCCAAACAAACCAAGGGTGGTCCCTGCTCAGACACAGTGACAGAAATCGTACGTGATACATAATATAACATGCCCTACATAAACCCTCAGCGTTTACATATCCTTTCGCTAACTGCACATTACATTTAGAACATAATAGTTTGAAGAGGATATCTTCGTTCACTCTCCGACATGATGAGTGTGAACAGAGTGTATGTGACTCCCCACACAGAAAACCACGTTCACTGTGAGGTAATGAACACCCTGCAACACCGCACCGCAAGGGCTTTCACAGAAGAAAAACAGGGCTAGTAAAATGGCTGACAGTCAGAAGTGAAAGTACAGGCATCAGCGCTAGCAGTAAGTCACATACAATGCAAAAATAACATCCTGCATTACAAGCACTACACAGACCAGAGCCTAGTAGGAAACAGTGCTACATACACTGACCTTAACTGAAAGAGAGGAATGCGGGGGACCCGGACCACACAGCCACTGATAACCAGCGTCCAGCAGCGCTTGCAAAGTCCTCATGGAAGATGGCCGCTGAGTAGCAGAGAGGAGGCAGGCCCGGGAAAGGAGCGCTGACACAGAGGGACCAGACTGCTGTGGAGAGGCTGTGTGCAGCGGGGGAGGCACCGGCTGCTGTGCAGGGAAGGCGCGCTCCCCTGGCATTCATGTAACCCCCAGGACGCCCGACGTGTCTGCACCGCTGCGGCCCCCTGTCCCAAGGGGGTAGTGGAAGCGCAGGTTAGTACCTGGCTCCACGCTGCAGCCAGTCCCCAGGGAGCCCCCTGCCTGGGGACTTAGGACTGTGTTCCCGGCGCGGACCCCCCGCGGGATCCCGCCGCTTACCTGCTTCCCGTACATCTGGCCACAGTCCAGGTAACTGGGGTCACCGCTAGCTTTGACCCCAGTTACCTACCAGCATCCCCAGATCGGTACCGGCGGGGTGAAGGAGTGACAACATGGACGTCAGTACTGACTGTCCATGCTGTACACTCAGATGTGCAGCCACAGCTGCCAAAAACAACTTCAGGGGCCAAAACAGCCCCCCTCTGTACAGGTGCTCCGACTCAGAGCTGGGCACAGACGAAAACTGAGTGCCTGAGGCTCGGGGGCGGGGTATAGGAGAGGGACCCCAGTGCATCCTAGGAGGATGAAAAACTTAACTCTGTAGTGCCCGATGCCTGACGTAATCACCTATACCCCAAAGGTATCCTGTGGATACCCTATGGACCCTGAAGTAGAGAGATACAAAATTTACTATAGATGGTGCCTGGTACCTACCCAATTGCACAGAATATACAATTCGACCTCCAATAAGTGCTGGAGGGGATGTGGCGAAGTGGGCACTTATTTACATATGTGATGGACTTGCCCCAAGATAGCCCTAATCTGGGATGAGGTTACCTTTCACCTGTCAGAAGTTCTTAAGGTACCACAGACTCCCTGGTCTTTTCTCCTTGGCTGTCCACTTGAGGGCTCAACAAGCATATTGATAAGCTAAATGCAGCCCATTGCTTGATAGCCAGACAATGGAAGGGGTATTGACCCTCCTTCTCGACAGCAACTTACAAACAAAATATGGCATGAGGCAGCCATAAAGAGAATACCGGCTTACCTTCACAATACCTCCCATAAGTTTCTTCTAGTCTGGAATGACTTGTTCTCACACTATAGCATCACATCACATGGGACCCTGCCCTCTGGCTTTCCAGACCTCCTGCTTTAATGTTACCACTTATTCACTCTCCCATGGCGATTTTTTCTTTATTCTCTCTTTTAAATTTGGGGATCTTTGCTTAAGCCTCCCTAATCTAGAACACTGACTCGAGAAAGGTCTTCTCCTCCCTCATCCTGTCCCCCCCCCAAATACCCATCTCTTCCATTTATTCTTTCATCTTCTTTACTCCCTTGCTTTTACAATTCCTCTTTGTCGCCATATTATAGTTTATAACGTTACTTACAGCTAAACTTTATATGTGCCTTGACATTTAATGATACTAATTTCTTGTAGATCAGCCTACTGTTAATTCTACACCTATAGTTTCTACAAAAATGCTAGAATCCTAACATTTTATTTTTATAAATTCCTGATATTTTACTTGCCTATGCATGTATCTTTGTATTTTTTCTATTTTTGAAAAACTAAAATAAATACGTTAAAAAAAAAAAGTACCAAGGTGTCTATATAACTAAATCTTATTCTCAGCTCATTCAAGATAAATATCCCGGTCTTCTAGGCCAAATTAAAGCGGACCTTGTATGCTGGAGTGGCTGCTATATTTCTTGAATTGGCCGGATCAATGTGGTCAAGATGAACTTCCCACCACGTTTTATTTATTTCAGTCCCTTCCAGTTAGAGTCCCTTCTTCTGCTTTTAAATAACTGACATATTACCTCTCAGTTTTATGGTCTAAGAAGCGCCCTCGGGTCAGGCTAACACCACTCGACAGTAAGACATGCTCAATGTATCCTGTGGAATAGGCCAAAATCAGAGAGAATTTGGATCATTGGGTATGTAACCAATCTCTTCCCTCCTGTGGCTCCCCAGGCAGGCCCATCCTGGGTCTTCTGGGAATCACCCAGTTGTTAAACATACTTAAGCCATCTGGGACTCATCTGATGGTCTCTATGGTTTGGCTCCCAACCCAAATCCCATAATTCCATTATTCAGAATCCTGGCTTTCTGCCAGACTGCAACCCTACTGTGTTTGGCCCCTGGCTGACTAGAGGGGTGAAAGTCATGCAGGATCTCACCTAAACAACTACTTTCACTTCATTCACGGAAGTAAGAAGAAAAGTTTTTTATCCCGCATCAGAATTTTTATTAGTATTTGCAACTCCGGTACATTCATACTACAATTAAGACCCGACTGATATAGAGACCTTTACTACATGTGAATCACTGGCCCTGCAGGGAAATGCTACTAGGGGGTCTGATCTCCACCCTGTATGCAGAGCTCCAACCAGCGGGACTGTTACGATATAGTGTGTACCCAGCTTTACTCTGTCTGCCCTTTTTTTTCCATGTAATATTGTTAAACTTCGGTTGAGTAGACATTTTTACGGCAAATAGATAGACGTAGCATTTTCCTCCTCTCAAGTTTGATCTCCTAGACTTTTTGGTTTGTATATTTCTATGCTATGTACATGTACTGATATTTCATTTGCTGTTTTCCTACTGTGCATTACGATTGTTATCTTCTCTTCCTTGAATAAAAATTAAGTAAAAAATAGAGAGGTTTAGCTTTACAATAAATACGGAAATCATAAACATACAGAAGATTAAAACCAATAACATAATACCCAGTTGAGGGTACCATATTAGGTTATAAATTCCAAGGATAATTTATTCTACCCACGAAGTACCAGATGAGGCCTCCATCTTGGGGGCACTATATAAATTAAACTGGGCAGAATAGGCAATACCTGGATGAGATGAGGAGCAACGGGGGATCTATAGAACACTAAAGTGAGAAACACACTCCTTACAAAATAAACAGGTTTATGCATTCTTCATCCTAACCACAACAGTAATAGGTGAGCAGCCATCTTGGGCGCACTACTTACGTTACAGTGTGCGAGATAAGCAACGCATGGAAGACATAAGTGTAAAATGTAATATGACTATATAATATTGATATCAATATAATATTGATCACCACTGATTCAATTGTTCTACAAAATTGTTAATCCTGCCCATGAAAATACTAGTGAGGCAGCCATCTGGGGTACACTACATAGATTACAGAGGACAGGATGAGCAATTTGCAGAAGTATGATACAGCGGGGAATGACAGAACAGAAGGCGAAAAAAAAAATCAGAACACAAGGGACAGGGGTGGATGGTAAAAGAGGGTGTAAGGGACTATGACAGGTTGGTATACAATTAGCCATGCCCCACCGAGTTTGTAACCATAGTAGATTACATACAGCCCATACTTGTCATCTTTGGATGCCAGGTCATAGTAAATCATCTGACTATGGCTACTTCCTTTAACATGTCACAAACCCATTATGTTAGGGTTTGTACAAAATAGCTCGAATAGGTTATTGTGCTACATACAATCTAAAGAGAGTGCGTAGAATACAAATAAAGCTAGGGCTTATATTTGTAAAACAGACCCTTTGGGTCTTGTAAGTCTTAATTTTTAATTGCATGATTTTACACTGCAAACAATATTACTCTAACAGGTGGCCATACATCTGCGACGGATCGTCGGGATGCGATCGGAAATTGCCAATCGCCCATCAGAAACTTCCGATCGCCTACCACCGATGTTCTGCGATCCGTCGCCGGATCACAGACATTTGCCATGTTAAATGTCGGCGATTTGACGTTTGCGATCATTTTTTGATTGTGATTGTCAAATCGGCAAAATCCAACATGATGGATTTTTGGGATGCCGGGTTGCAGCATCGCGGCAATCCATCGCAGATGGATGGGGCCCATCATTGATACATTGTTGCAATTACACAGAAATGCAATTCTTTATGATGAAAGGGTCAGTTATTAAAGCTTCTATAACCCATCACATTCTGTTTTATAGTATAAGTTCCTTTTTGTAAAGTTTATTACATGGGAAGATGCATGGAACGGACATAAGTGACCAGTAAAAAGGTGATAGATCAAGGTCAGTTAGATATGTCTGTGAAAATTTTCTACAGTTTAAGCTGCACACACCTGCTAACACTGCTGTCCTGCACAGCGATCTAACTAAAATGCAATTGAGCCATCATACATGCATGTAGTGGCAAATTAATTTCCACCATGAGTGAAGCCTGTTTGTTCGGCCACAAAATCAAACACAAAATAAACCGCACTGAACGGAGATAATTTAACATGCACAATAATTGCCCAATCAATTTCAATTGGACAGTTATCAGGCATCACTGTTGTGATCAGGCATTGCCTAGTTTAAAGCTTTTACTAGAGGATATCTAATAATACACAAACATGGGCTAGAATAAGGTTAATAAAAAAAATAAAAAAAAAAAGATACAGAAATGTAATCTGCAAAAAGAAATAGACAAAAGATGACAACACCTCTGCATCACACTTCATTTAGTTTCAGTGATCTGAGGCAGTCAAGCTTTATAATGCAGCAGACACACACTGTAATGTAAACTTCACTTTGTAGGGTAAACAGAACAGAAATTACTGTGTGAATATTCTGTAGAATTTAAATTTCAGCAAAGATATTTTTTTAAGAACATTAAGAAATCAGTGTAACAGTCAATATAAATCTAAAACATAATAATCACCATGTATACATAGGCAGTGTTTGTTGGGGTGAACAGGGGTGACACTTTACATGGCATTTTGTCAACACCACTATCTTTGACAAAAGTCATTCTTAAAAACAGATTTCAAGATGAACAACATAATATAGATGGAAAGGTAATGGAACATGAGTAGGTTAGTTATGTGAGAAAGGGCAGAAGTACATTGGGGCGAATTCAATTACCCTCAAGCTTTACTGTGCGGCTTTATCGGCAGGGTAAAGTGCCTGGAGATATTCAATTTGCTGCCCACGTTAAGCCCTCCATTAAGGCAGCAATGGATTTCTGCTCACACCTTCAGAGGGAGAGAGCAGAAATCTGTGTTAACCACTTAAGTGACAATTTTTTCCGGCAAAACCTATTAGAAATTGCTGGATCCGTAGGAGATTCTGGGGAGTCAGAAGAGATCCTTCTGCACATGTGTAGAACAGATTTCCTCTTCAAAAACACAGTGGGGCCGTGCGGTTGCACCTTGTCAATTGAAGTACAGTTGGCTGCGTTCGCATCCCATGCAACCACATCAGTTAAGTGCCGTCTCAGGGCTAGTAGCGAGCTTACCACAGGCCTTTAATTGAATAGCTCCAGGCACTTTACCCAGGAGCTGAAGCCATGCGGTAAAACCTGAGGCTAACTGAATTCCAACCATTGACAGATTCTCATTTCACACTATGGCCCGTATTCAATTAGAGACGAAAAGACAGACAACCTAAGTGCACCAAGCACTTTTATTAGGGCTATTAGTACACATCTACATTGATTCCATATGTTAGTGCATATTTTTTTGGGGTACAGACTGATTTCCCCAATTCTGACAGTACTTTTCGCCTATTCTGCATTCGACGGTTTCCGTCTGGTTAGGAATTGAATAGGGCAAAAAGCGGGGACGCGCGCATAAAGTTTTCGCCTCTGAAACAGGCAAAGGAGGCGGAAAGTCGGACAGGCAAAACTTTTCTGACTTTTCGCCTCTAATTGAATACGGACCTAAGACTTAAATGTGAAAGCTGATACAATATAGAAATGTACTGGCACATTATGGCTACAGATCACATTTCAGAACAACTCTTAACTCAAGTCTTGTGAAAAAAGCACTTAAACTGTTGGCCAGACAACGCTCAGTTATGTCTGCCAATTTGGCAATTTTCAACCAAACATCTATTTGGACTAGGAATATATTTTTAATGTGGCATGCCAGAAAACAGTCGGACTATAACTACATAATATATGTCTGTGTAGTGATTTCATAACTGTATCAACTGGGAATTAGAATCATAACCACAAAACATAAGAGCAATATGCAATGGCAACATTCCCACTCACTTTGCACTACACAGTGCCCATGCTTGGATGTCAAAAATGGGATTTTGGTACTGACCGGTAAATCCTTTTCTCTGATTCCACAGGGGACACTGGAGGTGCTTACACTGGGGTATAGAGGCATGGATAGCTGGAGCTGGCACTAATTAATTTAAAAGTGAGAAGCTCCTCCCCCTCTATTCCCCACCAGCCCTCAGATTAGAAAATGAAGACCGAAGGAGATGGAGAAGAACAGGATTAATAAGAAGAGAATATCACACAACAACAAAACCATAACAATGACGGAATAATCTAATAAGCAGGCTAAGAGCGCCATGGCGGGCGTCCAGTGTCCCATGTGGACACTGGAGGTGCTTACACTAGGGACATCCCAAAGTTCGCCCCACGGGCGGGAGCGCTCTGAGGAACCTGCAGAACAAGGCGGCCAAAACTTGATGCTGAAGCCGCAAAGGTATCAAGTTTGTAAAACCTTATAAACTTGTGAACCGATGACCAAGTGGCCGCATAGCACAACTGTAAGAAGGAGGCACCCCTCCCAGCCGCCCACAACACACCCACAGAACGTGTGGAATGGGCCGAAATGGACAAAGAAGGCTGACGATCATTGCTAACATACGCTTGACGGATAGTCAGTCTGATCCAACGAGCTAACGTCTGCTTGGATGCTAGCCAACCCCTCCGAACCGCATCATAGGAGGGACAAAAAGAGACCGACTTGCGGAGGGATGCCGTCCGAGCAACATAGATGCGGAGAGCTCGAACCACATCCACATTAGAGGAAACACCCGAGTCCTCTACCAAAGAAGGCACCACAATAGGTTGGTTTATATGGAAAGCCGACACCACCTTAGGAAGGAGAGCGGATACCATCCTGAGTTCCGCCCTATCATCATGAAACACTAGGTAAGGAGGCTTATGGGACAGAGCCCCCAATTCCGAAACTCTGCGAGCCGAAGCCAAGAGGAGGACAGTCTTTCAAGACAAATACTTAATATCAACCTCTTCAAGACTTTCAAACATGGAAGACTGAAGAAACAAAAGTACCAAATTCAAGTCCCAGGGAGCAATAGCTGGTATAAAAGGTGGCTGCACTCGCAATACTCCCTGAAGAAACGTCTGCACTTCAGGTATGAGGGCCAACTTGCGTTGAAAGAAAATGGAAAGAGCA
Source organism: Taudactylus pleione (assembly GCA_031769625.1). Classification (NCBI taxonomy): domain Eukaryota; kingdom Metazoa; phylum Chordata; class Amphibia; order Anura; family Myobatrachidae; genus Taudactylus; species Taudactylus pleione. The sequence goes on along the minus strand of JAUIMM010000281.1, from coordinate 15,195,945 downwards.
GAAACATGCACTTTTAAAGATCCCAATCGCAGGCCAGAATCTAAGCCGGTCTGGAGAAAAAGCAAAAAAACGGAACAACTGAAAAGTCCTAGATAGAAAGCCCCGACCGGTACACCATGTCATATAAGAGCGCCAGATGCAATGATAATGCGCAGCCGACACCGGTATTCTGGCGCAAAGCATGGTGGGAATACCAGAGTCTGGAATGTCTCTGCGGTTTCAAGAGCCACCGTGTCAAACGCAGTTGCGATAAGTCGCCTGGACCCTGTTGCAAAAGGTCCAGGCGAAGAGGAAGAGGCCACGGAACGTCTGCCAGGAGGGAACGAAGGTCCGAGAACCAACTTCTCCGAGGCCAGTTTGTAGCCACGAGAATGACTGAGGCCGACTCACGTTTTATTCTTTTTAGTAGACGAGGAATTAATGGAATTGGAGGAACAGGTAAACCAAGTCGTAGGTCCACGGAACTGTCAGTGCGTCGACTGCCTCTGCCTGCGGATCCAGAGTTCTTGACATGTATACTGGGAGCTGATGATTCAATTGAGACGCCATGAGTTCCACCTGAGGATGACCCCATCAACGTACTAGTGCGTGGAACACTTCTGGGTGAAGCTTCCATTCCCCGGGATGTATATCCTGTAGGCTTAGGTAATCTGCTTCCCAGTTGTCCACTCCTGGGATGAAGACTGCCGACAGGATTACCGACTGACTTTCGGACCACCGGAGAATCTGAGTTACTTCTCGCAGGGCCATGCGACTGAGTCCCGCCCTGGCGGTTGATGTAAGCGACGGCCGTCGCGTTGTCTGACTGAACTCTTACCGGAAGAGACCGTAGAAACTGTGCTGCTTCTAGCAGAGCATTGTAAATTGCTCTGAGTTCCAACACATTTATGGGCCACCGTCTTTCCAGTGGGGACCAACGGCCCTGAAAATGATAGTCGAGGACCACTGCTCCCCATCCTCAGAGGCTGGCGTCCGTTGTTACTATAATCCAGCCCCACACTCCGAATCTTCTGCCCGCCAAGAGATTGTTGGATTGTGTCCACCAGAGTAGAGCCACCCTGGTAGCCGGGGCCAAACGCATCCGATGTAGTTTCAGGTGAGATTCTAACATACAAATTCCACAAGAAGGAGAAAGAATGTCCTTTATTGGCGCACAAAAGGGTAAAATGATATAGATTAAAATATTACCTTTATTAAATTATTTAAAACCTTACTATAGTGAAATATCAATAAAATAGATTAAGATTTTGTGAAAAAGAAATAGAAAAATGTGAATAAAAATTAAGCTGACACTTTGGCCAACTGCTTATCCTATGAATAAAGTATTTTATATTCTGAGTGTTCATGACTCTTGTAATTAATGTATATATTAATAACTGCTCAAAGATAAGTAAATGGTTACTGAAATGCTGAACATATATTCACCCTAATAGTTATATTGTAAAAATTGATCTACAATGGTATGTATAACTCTGATGGAAGGACCAAGCCGTTCTAACTAGCCATAGAAATTAATGCTAGTCTGAAGCCATGTTATTTCCACACCCCACACACTGTCAATATTGAAGATGATACTGTATACCTATTAATATTGAAACATTTGTTGCTAATTACAAACAGGCTGATTCCTGTGGTAAGTGAATGAAAGGCTTGTTATCAGATCAACCAATTCCTCCAATTAAACTTAAAGGTTTACTCATATCACAGTATATTTTCTACCAACATACTGAGGAATAAATAATGCATGAGGTTTTACAAAAGTGTTTATTGAATTAATATGAAGCCCCCCAAATATTTTATGAGGACATCAATTTAGTGTTCATCTGTTGTTTGGGTATCAATTACACACTACATTGCATGCATTAATTCTCCCATTGGTTAATGCTGATCAGCGTGATTACAAATCCTAATAATGTTGTCCCTTCTATATAAGATATTATTTGCTATATTGCTAAATTCCTAAAGAAGAAGGGATTCAGAGTGTCCTTCTCATCATACAGTAATACCTCCGTACATTGTAATGAGGTAGCAGAGGAATGTCTTTCATCCTTCTGGTCTTTAGCCTGTACACCAGCCTCAGACCTAGATACGGAGCTTTACTGATCAGCTTCGTTTGCTGTCAGTTGTTTCACTATATTAAGGTTTTAAATAATATAATAAAGGTTATATTTTAATCTATATCAATTTACCCTTTTTTGCGCCAATAAAGGACATTCTTTCTCCTTCTTGTGGAATTTGTATGTTAGAATCCTGTTATTGTCCCTGGCGGCACCTCCAATGGAATATTTAATTCAAAAAAGTTTATTATTGATGGGGTTTATAATCAATCTTGCTAGTGCAGTGGTTTTTCCCTTTCTTTGATGTATACTGCGTGATATGCTGAATAGTTTCGGGTGAGATCCTGACCCGTGATAGCAGGTCTAACTGGAACACTCGGGAGTGGAATCGTCCGAATTGTAGTGCCTCGAACGCAGCTACCATCTTCCCCAAGAGACACAGACAAAGAAGCAAGGACACCCTCTTCGGTCGGAGGACTAACTTAACCAACAACTGCATATCCTGGGCTTTGTCTTCCAGAAGGAAGGTCCTCTGTAATGCCGTATCCAGGATCATCCCCAGAAATTGGAGTCTCTGGGACGGACTGAGATTAAATTTCTTTAAATTGATTATCCAACCGTGTTGTATTAGAGTCTGGTATGCCAGGGAAGCGTGGTCCAAGAGAAGAGATTCCGATGGAGCCTTGATTAACAGATCGTCCAAGTAAGGAATAATGTTCACTCCTGATGACCGAAAGTGTGCAATCATGACCGACATAATTTTGGTGAAAATGCGGGGAGCCAAGGATAACCCGAACGGCAATGCTCAAAACTGAAAGTGATCTCTCAAGATTGCAAAACGCTGGAAGGCCTGATGCGTTTCCCAAATGGGTATATGGAGATAGGCATCTTTTATATCCAGTGAAATTAGGAACTCCGCCGGTTCCAAACTCCCAATTACAGACTGAATTGACTCCATATTGAAGCGATACATCTTCAGGTACAGGTTTAGGGACTTTAGGTTTAAAATTGTTACTTACTGAACCATTCGGTTTGGGCACCACAAAAAGGTTGAGTAAAACCCCATACCTCGTTGATGCACAGGAACCGGAACTAGCACTTCTGATTGTTGCAGAGACTGGATAGCCTCCTGCAAGACCTTGGCCTTGTCTATAGGTATTGGCAGACTCGTAGTGAAGAACCAATTTGGAGGAGGGACTTCGAAGTCTATTCGGTACACCACAGAAAGCAGTTTACGATTCCACATGTCTGAAGAGGTCTGGTTCCAAACCTGTTGAAAATTCTGCAAGCGAGCTCCCACCACCGGAGATCCCAGGTGGGACGGAATACTGTCATGCCACCTGTTTCTCAGCTGGTTTCTGCTCCTGTCGACGTACAACTGTATGTAGGCGACCTCTACCTCTGCTGCCCCTTACCTGCGTGGGAGCACCTTGGGCCCTACCACGAAATAGCCGTGGCGGACGAAAGGAATGAAATGAGGGACCAGTGTATGTTCTCTCCTGGGAGCCGGAGCGGTTGAAGGGAGAAAAGAAGACTTGCCACCCGTGGCCTGGTATAACCATTTGTCCAATTCTGGGCCAAAAAGCATATCACCCGTGAACTGTAAACCCTCAAAAGCACGTTCTGCGTCCGCCTGCCAAGAGCGCAACCAGGGAGCTCTGTGGGCAGAAATAGCAGAACCGGATATTCACGTACTGATCTGACTGATAACCTTGGAAACCGCGCCCAGATAAACTGCAGACTCACGGATGTGTTCTGTTAATAGACGTAACTCTGCTCTGGAAGTACAAGTCCAAGCCTGTAATCAACTGAACCGCCAAGCAAGTTACAGCTTTGTTAACCCAGGCGCTAACAAGCGTAGGTCTAAGTTAAGCTCCCGCTGCAGTATAAATAGATCGTAGTATTGTCACCAACTTTTGATCAGAAGGGTCCTTAAGTAACGTAGCACCCGGAACTGGAAGCGTTGTTTTCTTAGAAAGACGGGAAACTGACGCATCAACCGGAGCAGGTGTTTCCCACTTTTCCATCATGGATGATGGAAAAGGACAGCTGGATGTGAAACGACGTGGAATCTGGAACCTATTATCCGGTTGTTTCCAGCCAACAACAAGCTGTTCTTGAAGCTGCTTCAAATAATTGAAACTCCTGGGCTGCAGGAACTATGGGCCTGATTCAGACGCGCTCGCTGAGACCTTCATTCGCTCTGGAGCTCACAACAAAACGGGCCGGCTGTTGATGTTGATCGACAGCTCGCTCCGTTTTGTAGGCGGGTAGGGGGGGTGGCTGCACAAACAGAGGCGTTCCCGAAGGAACGCCTGCCGTTTGTGGGCGTCCCTACTGACATCACTCGTGCTATATTAGAGCTGCTATTATTATTATTCTATTAGAGCTGGAAGTCCACTTGGCATTGCGAGTGCTGAAACCCTACCTGCACCCACAGCTTAGCTGTCGGACAGGAAAAAAAAAAATACTCCCCGCCCTGATTCAGAGCGTGCGCTTGCAAATAGCGAGCGCCTCTGAATCAGGCCCTATGTCCTCAGGTAGATTAAGGATCTGCCTGACCGCCATAATTAAAAGGTTCCACCCCCGTAGAGGCAGATTCCAAATCTTGAGGTGCAGGACCGTCATCATCCAAAACCTCCTCCAATTCACCTTCCTCAGTATCCTCATGTGCGAGGAGTACCTCGTCCGACTCCTGACTGGAGAGCAGTCGTAAGAGGATGCTTTTGAGTAGGTTTATTTTATAGGAAGTGGAGGGTACGGTAGCCATGGTACCCATAACCTGTACCAGGCTGTCTAGAGACCTGGTAAACCCTGCCACCCAAGGGGGTTGTTACATTTGGAACAGACAAACATCTTAAGAGAAGCCTTAGTCCTGCTCGTCGTTTATACTACACAGTCATACAGACTCTATGCAGAAAAAGAGACAGTACACATATACAGATATTGATAGTATACAGAGACAGAAGGAAGAGGTTGGGAACAGAGGGGGAGATGACACCACACCCCTCCCCCACAGGTGAGAATGCCCTGCTCACTATATACACCCCAGTTGCACTCACAGCCCCCTTTGCTAAGGATCTTGCAGTAAGGGATGGGAACAGAAGAATCCAGCCTTTTGTTTGTATGCTGCACTTCCTGAATAAGGGAGAGATGCAGGTATGTAATAGTTAAAACGGCAGCCACGCTTTTTAACACAGCAGCTTGTCGAGTATAGAGAGAGCGCCCGCGCTGATTAGGCTCCGCCCCCCTTCATCATGCCCTAAGGGCTCCAATTATGGCTGTGTGGCCATTACCTCCCCGTCCACACTACACCGTGTGTATAAGCGGGGAGAGGGGAGAAACAAGGAGCCGCGTGTAGTGCTGTTTAACTGCGCTATGCACATACTAACACAGCGCAGACATGCTGTTTTAGCGCTGGACAGCGGGGCAGGAGCCAGGGGGTGCGCAGCTAGTTACTCACTGCGTGTCCCCGGAGGTCTCTCTCGGCAGGTCAGCACTCTCCTCTTCTTGCTGTGGAGATGTGCTGCGGCGATAAGGAGCTGACAGGTGTTTTTAGAATAAGCCCTGTGCACTCCTTCCTGATCTAAAAAGAAAATCAGGGCGCCAGGTACCCGGACCCCACCTTTTAGATAGGTGGCGAAGGGTAGCTAAATAGGTGTGTAAAAGATGCTTGAAATAAAATAAAATAAAATTAAATTAAATGTATTGCTGGAGCACAGCCTGCAGTGGCCAGCTCCTAGGGCACATTTTCTAAACTGAGGGCTGGGGGGGAATATAGGGTGACGAGCTTCACACTTTTAAATTAGTGCCAGCTCCAGCTATCCAACTCTATACCCCAGTGTAATCAACTCCAGTGTAACCTAGTGGATGAAAGAGAAACAAAGGGGTTGGTAACAGTGGATGCAAAATTATACAAACTCCATAACAAAAAAAAAAAAGTTCACAGGAACAAGCTTAGTGTGTATGACCACACTGGCCACAACTGCAGTTCAAAATCTGTAGGAGTGGTTTGGCATGAACCTGATCCTGAGCTACTTGGATCCGGTTCGTGCCAAACTACTCTGTGCCTAGCTTAATGGCTAGGCACAGAGGAAGGCGGTCTTGGTTTTGCCAACAATGAAGTATCACACTGGTATCAAAGAATGAAACAGTTTTAAATATGTAGAGGTAGCTTTCTGAAGACTTACAGTATGAATGGAGAAGGAAGTTTGATAAAAAAATAGGTATAGGCTCAATGTTGTTTTTGGTCTTAAGATTTTGATGTATTTAATGAACAGAGGTATAATGTTGGGACTTATTTTTTGGCACCAGTCCTCCCTTTAATGCATTAAGAACCCATCGGTAGATGAGTTAACAGGGAGGTGGGGGTTCAGCAAAACCAGCACTATTTTAAGCATGTTTCTTCTTCTTCTTATGCTCACTTTTCTTTGTGAAAAGAGCCTCAGTGGAAGCAGAATATACCGGACCTGCAGAGCCAGGTATTCTTTAACTAAAAATTTTGTGAAATATAGATGATGATCAAACATGGATTAGGGAAAGTCTCGGTAAGCAGTGGCCCAGTCAGTTACAAGTTCACAACAATGCAACAAATAGGAGAAACCATTTAGCTGAAGCACATCATTCTGAAGCAATCAACTCCAACTTGCTGCTTATTAAAACATATATTAATATTTTGGATACAGCATAAAGACAAACATCCAAACCAGACTCCATCACCATCATAAAGACTAACACACCGATTTATATAGCACAAAGCAAAACTCGGTTTGTGCTTTGTTTAGGAAAGATCCTATCTAGGGGGGTCTTCTTGCAAGGCACCAGTTCAAAAAATAATAATACCCAATTGATAATTAAAAAAAAAGCCTTTATAGGTAATCTGTGCCCTGGTACATCTTATCTGAAGTTTACATCTGATAGTCTTAATCCTCTTCAACACACATTTCCTATAGCACAATGAGGTTTTACTTCATGGAGTTAAAGATTCAGTTTTTTATTTTAATAACTCAAAATGTACCTACAACTCGGTTTTTACATTAACAATATAAGCTGGGCAAAAGCCTAATTGCAACGCAACTCTTCATCCTCAGACAAAGCTCTTCTACATCGCCAACATAATTTCTGTCCACATATTCTCCAGCTCACTCTGCTCCTCCCCGACCACCTCTACTCTAGTCACTTCCTCTGCCTCCCGCAACTTAGATTTCTCCCATGCTGCCCCACTGCTCTGGAACTCACTCTATCAGACTTTCTGCCAGTCTCCACAACTTAAAATGAGCCCTTAAGACTCACCTCTACATAAAACTATAACTCATTACTTTGCTCCTCTACCCACCTACCCTCTCCCAACTCATCCTCTCTGTGACACCTCTACCCCTTAGACTGTAAGTCCATATGGGCAGGTCCCTCTCCTCCTAGAACTATCACCAGTACACCTTGTTCCCCGGTCTTCCCCATCAGACTCTGTTCCTGTCTAGTGGACATCGTGAGTTGCTCTACCTTATCATCTATCCTTTCAACTATCCTTGGTTTTGTCATTGTACTAATAGCTATCCTATGTATTCTTGTATATGGTTTACCACTGTATACCTTATGGCATCCTATAAATTATAGTACAGATACAGCTACAAAACTAGGATGTTTCTCAAAGGTACAGTAAGTATGATGCTACCAGCACATGGGAGGATTACAATAGACAGATGCTTATAGCTCAGGTTCAGGGACTGGAGCCTCCATTCAGTTCTGTAGAGGGTACAGAAAGAAGAAGAAAAAAAGGGAGTGGAGAGTTTGCCAACTACATAGAGGGGGCTCTCGTTTTTATGTGACAATGTTGCTTTCATTGACTTATCTATTACAGCCTCAGAATAAAGCTGCATTAATCACATGACAACAGTTGGCGTGACTGGTTTATGGGAGAGACAGCTCAGATTCTGCACTACAATCAATATCTATTTCGGCCACTGAACTGCTCGTACCAATAAATGTTCAAAATATCCAAAGTCATTGTAAAAAAAATGCATAAATGATGTACTAATTATTTTCCCTGAAACGAGCAGTTGTAAGAACAGTCTCCCTAATTCCCCAATTATTTAGACTGGAGACACTGATACCTTTGCTTCTTCACTGAAATTTTAAAACCTGCCAACACTCATCTTCTAAGTGAATTTTTAATAGACCAAAGTGAACAGCTCTTGTGATAATTATCACATGCAGGGCCGGATTATGGGTGGGGCGATAGGGGCGGTCGTCCAGGGGCCCCCACACAAATTCAGTGTAGTGCGGACCGCAGTAGTGCAGTCTACACTTCACACAAAGCAAAGAACACACTGCTGCCGGGTGCCGGTGGTGGTGTGTTTGTTGTTACTACAAACACACCGCTGCTGACACCCGGCGGCAGTGTGTTTGTTTTGGCAGCCAATGAGAGTCACACAGACTTTCATTGGCTGCTGCACCCACGGGGGGAGCTGGGTTGGAGCTCACTCATGAGCTCCGCTTTCCGGCTCCCGCAGTGGGTGATGGGAGAGATGTCATGACGTCTCTCCTCATGACATCTCTCCCATAGACTGCCTGCCGGAGGAGCGGATAGCAGCGGTCGCGGCAGGAGCGACAGGATTCAGGTAAGTGGGTTTTTTTCTTAATGTATTTGTAAGGGGGCACTGGCACTGCATGGGGGGGCACTACCTAGAGCACTGCATTGGGGGGCCTCTACTAGGGGCACTGGCACTGCATGGGGAGCCACCACTTGGGGCACTGCATAGGGGGGGGCGCTCTACTGGGGGCACTGGCACTGCATGGGAGTGGTACTACTGGGGACACTGGCATTGCATAGGGAGCCACTACTGGGGGCACTGGTACTGCATAGGGGGGTCACTTCTGGGGACACTGACACTGCATAGGGGGGCACTGGCACTGCATAGGGGGGCCACTACTGGGGGCACTATTATAAGGGGCCCTCATAGGGGGGGGGCACTACTGGGGCACTGCATAAGGGGAACTACTACAGGGGGCCTGCATAGGGGGGACCATTACAGGGGGCACTGCTACTGGGGAGATTGCATAAGGGGCACTACTACAGTGGGAATTGCAAGAGAGGCATTACTACTGGGGGCATTAAGGTGTATACAAAGAAATAAATGTTCCTAGGATGACAAAAAAACGGTGGTATATAGGGGCCCCAACAAGTTTGTTGCCCAGGGGCCCCCACAGACCTTAATCCGGCCCTGATCACATGCATAAGAATAAAACGAACAAGGAAAAATGGCATCCTCTTCATAGGCAAACCAGTGTGTTTGTAAAGGGAATACATTTCATATTTAATGTTGTCCACAGTATGAGTGATTTTTAAAGGGGACATAGAGTACACTCTATATTTGCAGCACATTAATTTAAAACCAATGAAGTAGATACAAAAATGGACTTATAACAAACTTTTCATTTGGACTCCAGGGGAAAATAAAATGTAGTTAAAAACATTTCCTATATAAAAGTCAAATAAACATAATATACGCATAGTACGAGAGAAACTTAGGAGCTCAGAGGAAATAAGATTCAGGTATTGTTTTTCCTATCATTCCGCACAGTCATTTGATCAGTGTATATATAAGGGGCATTGTTTCCTATGAGGACAACAACAGACTGATAATGATAATGAGATGCATGTCCTTTGGAAAGAGAGGGTGGGGGTTCCAAGGTTGCAAAACCATTTAAGAAATTGCTCAGTTTGCTTCAATCCACATGAGAAACAACAACAACTGATGGTCAGAGCATGCACCAAGGCCGGAAACTTCCCAATACCCCAGGAACACTGTGGATAACACTTGTTGACAGCAAAAGGTTTCTGTACTATGTCTCCACTCACACCTACCTAAATCTGCATTCTGCTGAGGTGCAGAAGTCTCTTCATTGGCCTCATTTGCCATGGACCGTGTAATACGTCCTTTGCGGCGGCCTTGGCTGTTGGCGGTTTTTCTTCCTTTCGAAGTCACCGTTTCTTTGTCGTCATTCTCTTCACCAGAAGTGTCCTCATTTTTCTCCCTAAGGAAATTATTTGATGAAGTTACAATTTGAACTACATAATGATTACCGAATCAAGATGTAATTCTGTTGGAGAATGGTTTCTATAATGATTAGATGTATGTAATATATTTCCTATAGAGGAACATTACATGCAAGGATGTTCAATGACATTCATACACTCAGTATCACCCAACAATATTGAATATATTATTCACTTTGGAAACCTAATGTACACATTACATTTTTGTAATATATTTCATTAGAAAATTTTCCTTGATTATTTTTGTTTTGTTACGATGACTAATGTACTATAGAAAATTATGTGTATTACTGATACATACTCACTGATGGCAACATCCAAACATGGTGCATTTTCCTCAGTGAACACTACAACACCACTTGTCAAAGGAGTTATCTATCAATCTATACTGCAATTATACTGAGGGCTGCTGTAACAATCAGCTGACTTACCACAGATACAGCTGGTTAATTTTCATGATCCATAGGCCATTTATAAGAACGGTCCCAAGTATACTTACAGCACATATCACAGTGAAAAACAGATCAATAGTTTGACATTGACCAGGATAATACATCATGGGGTCTATTTACTAAGCCTTGGATGGAGATAAAGTGGACGGAGATAAAGTACCAACTAACCAGCTCCTGGAATTTTTCAAACACAGCCTGTGAAATGGCACTTAGGAGCTGATAGGCTGGTACTTTATTTACGTTCACTTCATCTCCATCCAAGGCTTAGTAAATAGACCCCCATGTGTGAAGGTTACTGTCTGTACAATAATGCTCTTCACTGAAAGCTGAAACAACTTGGAGTAGTAGACACCTGTAGCTCATACAAACGGTCTCCCCAAAATATACTATAAAGGAAATACTTTGAAAAATGTAATCATATTTAATTTTATACAACACAACTAAATTGCACAATTAAGTCATGTAACAACTTTATCTTTAAACCCTAAATAAAAGGCACCTACTTCCCAAGCTCTTCTTTGTCATTTTCCAAATCTTGCTTAAACTCTTCTTTATCAACCTCTTTCTCTTTTTCATCTTTCTCTTCCTGGGTACTTCGGGTCATCTGCTGCTGACAGAAAAGAAATGAGTGTTAAATGTAAAATTGACCGGGACACGTAAAAGGGAGAACTACTTGTGCCTGTAATGGTGGAAGAAATCATTTAATTTATGAGGGTCTAGAAACAATGTCATTTTCTTTATACATAGTGCAAGTTCAAAACTACAGGATGCTGCGTCTTGTAGGAAGAATTAATGTGTATGAGCATCCTGCCCATATCCAAAGGGCATCCACTTGGCTTCCAGGTATGAAAAATGACTAAGACCGTCTAGTAAAATAACAACAAGGTGTCAGGGAACAGTCTCACCCTTGGGAGGAGAAAATAACACAAGTTATTTTACTTTTAGTTTTCAATAAGCATGCATTCTTATTAGACAATATAGACTGTATTAATGGTGACACAATTCCAAAACAGTCGAACAAACAAATGCAAGATCCAATTTAGGTTTTCTGGAATAAAAAAAAAAATTATATATATATATATATATAATCTGGCATTTGCCAACTGGTTTTTACACGTGAGTCAATAAAGTGCTGCTTTTCATAATTGATCTATGAGTGCCCATTCTTTTGGATATTTCTATAAATGGACTGGAGGGCTAATTTGTTGCGCCAATCAATTCAGCAGCACCTCTGAAGGTGTGTATCCACTAGCAGACTGTGAAACGACTGCACGATTACGACATTGTAATCGTGCAGGCGTTTCACAGTCTGTGCTGTGCCTACATTGAATGTTCAGTCGTTCAGTGTAGGCACCTCAATTATTGCCGAACATTGGCAATCTGTTGTTATCCGCAGATTGACCAGCATGTTCGGCCGATTACTGATGTCCGAAATGCATCGCTGGTTGTTTCCAACATTGATTTGCACAATTTGTGCCCGATTACTGAGCGATTGCACGATTATAATGTCGTAATCGTGCAGTCGCTCAGTAATGTCGCGTAGTGGATACGCAGCATAAGAGAGTCCCCTGTTAGTAGGACACAACCGTAAAGATATCCAAACACAATACTTAGAAGGCGCTAACAAATGGAATGTTTTGTACAATTTAATACCAATACAAAATTCATAATGGATATACCACTGAAAACTTTCAGCTGACAGATATTAGAATTGAAGAATTCTTATTCAATGTGTGAGATGTCCATTTGTTTCTGTGAACATACCCTCTCAAAGAAATCACCCAACAATGCGGCCAATGATCAAATATTAGTACATCAGAATAATTTTATTCTTGACTAAATTATAAAAATTAGCATAAAAAGCAATTACTTACATCAAATATTTAAAAAGAGGTGTCGTTGATAATGTCTCCATTATATACAGTAATTCCGCACAAATCAGGCATTTATGCTGTTAAGAGTGCCTGAAGGGCCACCACCAAGGCCAATCACCTACTGAATTTTTCACTTGACTTGTTAAACATGAGACTCGTGCAATTAATTTAAGTTTGGTGATCGGTGCTATCTCCAGACCTCAGGGATAGCGATGGGGAACAACTCCCTGTGTATGCAAATTTATATAATGACAAAAACAGGAATAGGTCTTCCCGAAGTTTGGAGATTGCATTGCTTACTACAAAGGAATCTGTGGATGTTGAATCCGTATTGGAAATGGTTACATATCTCAATAACCTCAATATGCCTATCAGGTTCAAATTGGAATATGACTATAAACAGACTAATTTTCTTGGCATGACTGTTTGCCACAGATTTGTGGTGTTGGTACCGGTTGTATAGAAAGATCACAGATATCAATACATATTATATTAGCCATCATCCAAGACTTCACACGAGAGCCTTCCTGCTTCACAATTTATAAGAAATAATTCAGGGACAACTACTATGGAGATTCAAATTCTTGATATGCAACAGAGATTTCTGGAAAGGGGTAATCACCCATATTCCACTGAAAATGTTTATACAGCACTTGAAAACTACATCGGAGATACTGATCATTGTGAAAAACACAAAAGATAAAGATATCTTTGTCTTTCGACATTTGATATAGGCAGCTATGCGACAACTACAGCCATTAAGAAAAATTGGGATATTGTAGTCACAGATCCAGCACTAAAAAATCCATTCTAAAGAAACCCCTTATTGTGTATATGAAGGGATCAAGCTTACAAGGCTTAATTATGCATCCTAATATGTCGGTTCGCAATGACAAAGATCTGATTCCCAGCTAACCAAGAAGTAGTGCAGTTCAAGCACCTAAAACACCCCAGTTGAGTATGGCTACTGGCTGTTTTTTCTGCCACCCACATAGTGGCCAGAAAATGAAAATTCCAATCAAATACAGACTTGCATGTATAACTAATTGTTATTTATATTATCACATACCTGTGCTCTGTGGTATATGTGAGAAAAACCATCAGACCATTCCGGAACCGCATTGCCAATCATTGTTCATCTCTATACACTCGGCCCTTAGATCAGGTGAATCTGATAAATCTGTTGCTAGCCACTTCGTAGAGAAACAACACCAACTAGCATGTTACGCTGAATGGTTATTTATCAGGTGGTACCATTCGAGAGCAAAAATTTTCCAAAAAATAGAAGTGACTTGGATTAATAAGCTAGATACAGTTTGGTCGAAGGGCCTCAATGAACCAGTACATCTGGGAATTTTCGAGTGCACTAAACAATATGGCTTCATTTTTTTTTATTTTATTTTTTTTAAAGTGATCTGTGACCTGTATGGCTGGTAATCATTTTTTATTTCACATGCTATAGACTTTTAGAATATAATATACTAGGAAATGTAATATATATACTACTTGGATTGCTGCTATGGCATTATCAGTGTTCACTGAATGCTTACATTGGATACATACGGTTATGGATGTTCTGTATATGTGGTGCAGAGCCTGGGTGCGGTGTTTAATATATAGGGGTCAATCCAATTAGCCGTGATACATTTGCAGATGCGAGCCAGCATTGCAGCAGCTGTGCTTTACAGCAGCCTGAATTTGCTCAAAACTGCTTGCAGACCCCATAGCGCTACGAGCAAAAATGTGAATTTGGGCTGGGAGCAGGTCATGAGGGGTGTGCAATGCAGTGCCGTTGCATGCCATGGCAACTCGTACCCTTTGGAGCTAATTGGATTGACACCACTGATTGGATTAACAGAACGATTGAGACAGGTGAGAGGTTGTATAATTCTAAAACTATAGAGTATCAGCATATTGTGGCTTGTTCCCATAGTAAAGGGAAGGTGATGAGACTAGTGATTATGCCTCACTCTCTGATTAACTGATATTTTCTGTCTAACTTCCATGATTCTTGTCTGCACATTCCATGATGCACTGCACAACACTCACATCCGGTGGAAGGTGTAGTAGGTATCCCGACAGCGGCAGCCCGGAAAGGGTGAAGACCCCGTTTGTCCCTAAGGTAAGTATCGCTAACCTAATTCTACTCCCTAACCCTAACTCTCCCTTAGGTGTGCCTAACCCTAACCTTCCCCCAAGTGCCTAAACCTAACCCCCCTCTTCCCAGCTGCCTAACCCTAAATCCCCCGGGGGGGGGGGGGGTGCCTAACCCTAACCCCCCCCCCCCCCTCCTCTAGCCTAAACCTAACCCTAAATCTCTCGCCGGGATTAGAGAGAGTCTGGAAGCAGACGGTCGGCATTTAGACCGTCTGCTTCCAGACTACATCCCCCGGTGGAGTGTCTTCCACTTGCTTTCCACTGCAGACAGTTGGATACTAGGATGAGATTTCTAATGTTCCTGGTCAAAACATGGATCGCTGGCTATGCACCATAGGCCCGTATTCAATTTGAGGCGAAAAGCCGAGATCGGCGAAAAAGTTTTGCCGATGACGTAATTTCACCAGGCGGAAAAGTATCGCCGTATTCAATTTGAAAGACTTTCCGCCTAGGCGGAAAGCCAATGCAGTATAATAGGCGAAAAAGTTTCGCCTATGAATAACAGGCAGAAAAAAGTGCACAATTGGGGTTTTGGGGGTAGAACATTGCGGGAACCCCATGCAGCCTTAAGACAGTCCCCCAAAAGAAAACTGCGTCAACATGTTTTTTAAAAAGACTTAACACCCCAAAAAATCACTTTGAATTTGGGGGCGAAAAAAAAAAATGTTGGGGGACAAAGTTCAAAACTAGAGAACTAGACTCCAGGGGGGGTCCCCAAGTATGCCCCAGGTGTTTTTTTCATTGCAGGTGCTTGCAGCAGGTGGATTTTTCACAATTTATTAAACTTAACTTTATCAACTTTTAAATATGCTGTCCCCCATTTTTCAAGTACCCCAAATTTGCTGGAATAATTTATTTTCTGCAAAAAAAACCACCTGAATACTATTCTTCACCACTTGCACAAAAACGCTATTTAGCAGCTATTGAGGCCGTTTAAAAACACCAAATAACTTCAGCAAGCCAAATCGGGGGTAACCATAGCTAACCCCCATGTCAGAGCATCTTTTGGGGGGTGTCAAGCTGATTTCCCCAAATCTGACATGACTTTCCGCTTGTTTACGTTTCACCGGGTCCCGTTTTCGCGTACTTTCAAATTGAATATGGGGATAGGCGGGCGATACTTTTCCGCCTCCCGGACTTTGTCTATTTCGCCAGTTTTGCAGGCGGAAAAGTATCGCGGATCCGCTCAAATTGAATACGGCTCATATATGTAAGCGATATATTTATTTACATGGATGCTCTATGTGATAGTATTAAACACTCCATGTGGATGTTTTTATGCTAACCAATTTGTTCTAATTAATTGAATGTAAATATTGTGCCTTGACAAAGGTCCTGTGAGGACCAGCACTTTGGTGTTTTTCTACTTGCTCCTATGCTACAATAACGACAAATTTCTATGGTACCCCTGTTTTTGACATGTATTTTTGACTGGAATAGATGTTTCCAAGCCACTATATTGCGAGACATCCCAGCATAATATTGGACTTACTATGAGTGTGGACACCATTCGGATAGGTAGATTAATTATGCATATATATATATATATATATATATGCATGAAGGTGCAGCACTCCCCTCTCAATAAATCAAGCAGAGACCAAAGGATCAATAGAACGTTTCAGTACTTTTAGTACTATCTTCAACCATATGCAGATACAAACAAATGGCTCACCTTAAATACACCCCTCTGCCCAATGTGCTAAACACAAGCCAGTCAGATCACATGACAAGACTGACAGCGCCTCCTGATGACGTCAGCAACTAAGCTGTCATCACTACAGGACCACATCACCATAGAAACACATAAACACAAACAGAGCCATGACATATAATGCAATAGCACTGTGCCTGGTTGCCTAGCAACCACAATTACCACAATAATGTACATGAAATGATTGTCAAACGAGCGGAATGGATATACAGCATTACAGGTACCAACAATGTTACATATGTGGATATCAAAACACATTCACAATGATCACAATAATAGTCATTTTTATATACAATGATCTCTTATATATAATATATACATACATACATATAGTCAGGTCCATAAATATTGGGACATTGACAGAATTTTCCGATTTTGGCCTCTATTCACCACAATGGCTTTGAAATGAAACAAACAAGATGTGCTTTAACTGCAGACTTTCAGATTTAATTTGAGGGTAATTACATCCAAATCTGGTGAACGGTGTAGGAATTACAACAGTTTCAATGTGTGTGTGTGTGTGTGTGTGTGTGTGTGTGTGTGTGTGTGTGTGTGTGTGTGTGTGTGTGTGTGTGTGTGTGTGTGTGTGTGTGTGTGTGTGTGTGTATATATATATATATATATATAGCACACCACAAAAAAGGCGTCACTCAGAGACTTGTAAATCTTCAAAGGTGTATTAATGTTATATAGGCATATCAACGTTTCGGGGTCCGCAACCACGTCGTCAGGATACAAAAATAAAGATATATATATATATAAAACAATGAATCCGGAACTCCTTTTAGATGAGATAGCGTCCTCACAATACATGCAACAGCAAGGCGGCACGCGGAGACTTGTAAAGGTACAAAACAGTGCAGTAATTTTATTCAATATATACAGTCAGGTGCATAAATATTGGGACATTGACAGAATTTTCATATTTTGGCCTCTATTCACCACTACAATGGTTTTGAAATGAAACAAACAATATGTGCTTTAACTGCAGACTTTCAGATTTAATTTGAGGGTAATTACATCCAAATCAGGTGAACGGTGTAGGAATTAAAACAGTTTCAATATGTGCCTCCCACTTTTTAAGGGGCCAAAAGTAATGGGACTATCAACTCAAAAGCTATTTCATGGACAGGTGTGGGCTATTCCCTCGTTATTTCATTATCAATTAAGTAAGTGCTATCCCATCCAGTTTGTCAGCTGGCCAAAATTAGAAGCCCATAAGTTTCCCGATCCAACATTATATTATGAATCCTAAGATTCTCAAGCTATTGACCAGGTTGCAAAAAGAAAGAACTAAAAGGGCTTGGCTTCAAAGAAAAGCTACTTGCTTCACACAACTACCTTTTACACTGCTTTAACCCTTTCCATCTGGAACTGCCTACCACTGCCTCGCTCCAACAGTTCACAATCTACAGATCCTACCTAGATCGTGTACAGCATCTAAACTACAAGCAACATCATGGCAGCAATCTCTCCATTGCTACGGACAGTTATGGTGCGTACACATGGCACGATTAAAATGCACGATAT
The DNA here is from genome assembly GCA_031769625.1 of Taudactylus pleione. Taxonomy (NCBI): domain Eukaryota; kingdom Metazoa; phylum Chordata; class Amphibia; order Anura; family Myobatrachidae; genus Taudactylus; species Taudactylus pleione. The sequence goes on along the minus strand of JAUIMM010000281.1, from coordinate 15,178,105 downwards.
GAACGTTAACGATATCGATCATATCGTTATCGTTCTTATTGTGCATTTTTTGGTCCCTTCCAACCCACCAACGACCTGCGAAGCGCGGGCACGTATAGATGATAATTATATCGTCCATCGCCCCTGCATGCAGGGCAACCTGGTTGATATCGACCAGGTTAGTATAGGGACCCGCAATTGTTAAGACGTCGTTGGTGGTGTGCAGGATGATCGATATCGATCATCCAGCACTCTGGTAAGGTGCAGGACGATCGGTCAGCGATATCGTTATCGCTGACTGATCGGACCATGTGTACGCACCATTAGTGTGAGAAGTGTAGCTTGTGGTTCCTTTACTGAAATTTAATTGTACTGTATCAACAGTTATACTTTCCAGAAGTGCTCCAACAAACATTTTATACAAAGGAATGCAGAAGGGGTTAAAATGTGATTTGATATATTATCATTTTCCAGAAACATGGTGGTCCAGTGGTTAGCACTCCTACCTTCCAGCAATGTGGTTATGATTTCCTGACCAGGATCATATATGTGTATAATGTCTGTGTGTGAGTCCTTAGACTGCAAAATCCAACTGTACCAGGGACGTGCACCCTGTCATACTCCTGATATTTGATATAAAAATGATAAGAATAATACAAAGAAGATATTTATAACTTAGAAATATCTTCTTTGTTTATTGTAATCATTCTTATAGTTAACACTCACCAGCTTTGTGGAGCTCCCTGGGACTGCAGGGAGATGAGGAAGCAACAGCTCAGACTTGCTTCTGTATAGTCAGACACTGCTTGCAGAGCAGGGGGTGGGGCCACACCACAGGAAGTAGCTGCACAGAAAGATAGCTAATAGAGGCATGCCTCAGAGTATGGGGGGGCGTGCCCTGAGCACTGATGGACACCTTGGATGTGTCTTGTGACCAGGAAGTGCACTGCAATGTTTAGAGATCAAAGCTTTCAGCAACAGCAAGAGAAGACACAATGATGCAGGTAGGAGAATCAATGAACACTGAAGCTTAGTGTAGTGAGGGGATACAGTGAGTAGGGGGTGAGACAGGCTCCCAGCACTCAGACCCATCTTCATGTGTGCCTCCCCAGCTACTGACCTAGCCGAACGTCACTGATTTGTACTGAAACTGAAGGACACATTCTCTATACATTGTTGAGGAATTGGTGGTGCAATTTAAATAAGTGACAATAAAATTACTGCGGCACCACTTCTGCATTTAGTGGATTTGCCAATCAGTTCATTTTGTTTCTGATAAGTATGGAAGAGCATCTCCAGCTTTAGTAACACAGCCTATGGACCACTAGAGGGTTACAACCCATCCTTATTGGCCCCTGGCCGATGAAATGGACAGAAGTAATAAAAAGAAGCAGCAAGGGCACAGGCTGGTACAATGGCTGTAAAAAGTGTTCACACTGACATTTTTCTAATTTTATTTTTCTTAAGTGATGCAGTGTGGTTTCAATTCTTTGTGATGTACCTGCTGGCACTGCCATGATGTCCGGCTGTGCACATATCACCCAGTTACTGTAGTGCCAGGCAAGTATGACAGGAGAAGGCAGGGAGGGGGCGAAAGGGAAGAGGGATGAAGCGGAGCGGGAGCAGCTGAGGTGTCCCGGATCCATTTACTAGTGATCAATAACTGCGGGACCCTTGTTTACCGTAAATATGAAAAACTTTGAAGTCCCTTTACAATATTGTGTATATCAATGGTAGAGATTCTAGAACTCGTACATTTTTTATGATGTAAGCAAATAAACAGAAAACTGGCAAAATACAGCATGTAGATTTTATAGGCAATTTATTGAACACTGGCTATGCAGGGCATAGCTCTGCATAAAATAGTAGATCATTTGGGCTATACTTAAAAATATCCCACAGTGAAGACTTTCCTGTCATTTTTGTTATAACCAAAAAAAAATATGAGATATAGTAAGAACTTACCCTTGTTATCTCTATTTCTACGAAGTCCATAGGGTTCCACAGGATACCTTGGGGGTATAGGTTTGACGTCAGTCATCGGGCACCATAGAGTTAAGCTTTCAGCCTCCCAGGATGCACTAGGGTCCCCCTCCTATACCCCGCCCCCGAGCCAAGGCACCTCAGTTAGTTACCAAGCCATAGGCCGGAGGAGGAGAAGGAAGAAAGAGAAAAAAGATCTGGACACACACAAGAATCACATTCTCACCAGAGGGAGACGGAAAAACCGGTGACCAGAGCAAAGCCCATCTGCAGCACAGGTGCGACAGGGCGGGAGTCCTGTTGAACCCTATGGACTTCGTAGAAATAGAGATAACAAGGGTAAGTTCTTACCATATCTCATATTTTCTACTTCAGGGTCCATAGGATATCCACAGGATACCTTGGGGATGTCCCAAAGCAGTATCCTTTAAGGGTGGGGACGCTCCTGTGCAGAAAGGAGAATCCGCCGCCCGAAGGAAGCATCCTGAGAGGCGAAGGTGTCAAACCTGTAATACCTCACGAAGGTATGGACAGAGGACCACGTAGCAGCCTTGCAGATCTGGACTGCAGAGGCACCACGTCGAGCTGCCCACGAAGGACCCACAGAGCTAGTGGAATGAGCCTTCACAGAAGGAGGAACCGGCAGGCCTTCATGAAGATAAGCTTCAGAAATAGCCATACGGATCCAGGCCGCCAAAGTTTGCTTTGAAGCAGGCCAACCCTATTTACGGAAGCCATAGAGGACAAACAAGGCGTCCGACTTCCTAAACGAAGAAGTGCGGTCAACATAAGTCCTTAAGGCCCGCACAACATCCAAAGAGGCCTCACCCACGGAAAGACCAGGTGAGTTAAAGGCCGGAACAACGATTTCCTCGTTAACATGAAACTGGGAAACAACTTTGGGAAGAAACTCGGGCCGAGTGCGGAGCACTGCCCTGTTCCCATGAAAAACCAAGAAAGGGGATCTACAAGAAAGAGCCCCTAAATCAGAAACACGTCTGGACGAAGCAATAGCCAGAAGGAAAACAGTCTTAGCTGTTAGCCATTTAAGATCCACTGAGCCCAGTGGTTCAAACGGCGGTCCCTGGAGAGCCCTCAGGACCACAGCCAAATCCCAAGGCGCCACAGGTGGAATAAAGGGCGGCTGAATGCGGAGAACACCTTGCATAAAGGTGCGCACATCCGGGATTGTAGCAATCCTACGGTGAAACCAGACAGACAGGGCCGAAACCTGTACCTTCAAAGAAGCAAGGCGAAGCCCATGGTCTAGTCCCGCTTGTAGGAAGGCGAGTATCCGAGATAGACGAAACTCCCGCGGTGCATAACCTCTCGGTCGACACCACTGGAAGAACGTATACCACACGCGATGGTATATCCTCGCGGAAGACGGTTTCCGAGCTCGTAACATGGTACGCACTACAGAACTGGAAAACCCCCTGGACCTCAACATGGCTGTCTCAACAGCCACGCCGTCAAAGACAGCCGAGTCAGGTCCGGGTGAAGACAAGGACCCTGTGACAGAAGGTCCGGTCGTAGCAACAACCGTAGAGGACTGTCCACGGACAGACCCTGAAGGTCTGAGGACCAGTGCCGTCTGGGCCACGCGGGAGCTATCAACAGGAGCGTCCCTCCTTCCTGTTTGAATTTCCGGATTACCCGTGGAAGAAGGGAGACCGGAGGGAACAGGTATGCGAACCGGAACGTCCACTGGACGGACAGAGCATCCACCAGAGACGCCCCTTCGTCTCTTGTGCGAGACCCGTACACCGGCAACTTGTTGTTGTGCCGGGACGCCATGAGATCTATCTCTGGAAGACCCCATCTGTCAACCAGCAGTTGAAAAACGTCCGGGTGCAGGGACCATTCCCCTGGATGAACGTCCTGGCGACTTAGAAAGTCCGCCTACCAATTTAGCACTCCCGGAATGAAGATCGCTGATATGGCCGGAAGATTGCGCTCCGCCCATACCAGGATCCGAGAGACCTCCACGAGAGCCGCCCGACTTCGGGTTCCTCCTTGCCTGTTTATGTAGGCCACGGTGGTAGCGTTGTCCGACTGGACCTGTACCGGACGACCCTGGAGAACCCGATGTGCCTGATGGAGAGCACTGAAGACCGCATGGAGTTCCAAGATATTGATTGGAAGCTCCGCTTCTGTCGGCGTCCACCTGCCCTGGAACAAGTGTGGACCCGAAACTGCTCCCCAGCCCCGAAGACTGGCGTCCGTTGTCAACAGGACCCAATTCGGAACCCAGAACGGACGTCCCACGCTGAGATGGGTCGTCTGTAACCACCAGGCAAGGGACAGACAAACCTCCGGGGTGAGCACAATCGTCTGGGACTTCAGAGACTGAGGCAGCCCGTTCCACTTGGACAGGATCAGGTGCTGCAGAGGTCTGGAGTGAAACTGGGCATATTCCACCATGTCGAACACCGACACCATGGAGCCCAGTAACCTCATCGCCGAGTGTAGAGACACCCGGCGGCTGTGCAGACAACTGCGCACCCTCGACTGTAAAGCAGAGATCTTTTCTCCCGTCACGAAGATCCTTTGCTGTTCCGAGCCCAATAAGGCTCCGAGGTGCAGAATCCGCCGAGATGGGATTAGAGTGGACTTCTGCCAGTTGATTAGCCAGCCGTGCCGTTGCAGTAGCGCAATGGTCAGGTCCAAGTGGCGTAGAAGGAGCTCTGGAGATCCAGCCACCAATAAAAGGTCGTCCAAGTACGGCAACATGTGGACTCCCTGCAGCCGCAGAGAAGCCGCCATGACCGCCATCACCTTGGTGAACACACGTGGTGCTGTCGCCAGGCCAAAAGGTAACGCCCAAAACTGGAAGTGGTCGCTGCGTATTGCAGACCTGAGGAACTGTTGATGGCGCAAAAGAATAGGGACATGCAGGTAAGCGTCCTGTATGTCCAATGACACCATGTAGTCCCCAGGTTCCAGCGCCAGAATGATGGACCGTAGGGTCTCCATCCGAAACTTCGGTACCCGCAAAGACCTGTTGAGAGCTTTGAGGTTGAGAATCGGACGATACGACCCATTGGGTTTCTGTACCAAAAAAAGATTTGAATAGAAACCCTGGCCCCTCTGGGAGAACGGAACAGGCACTATAACTCCAGCCTGGAGCATAGTGAGCAATACCTTTCGCAGCTCCGTAGCCTTGTTCCGGTCTGATGGTAGACCCGTGGTGAAGAATCAAGCCGGGGGTCTGTGTCGGAAAGAGAAGGCGTACCCGTGGGAGACCACCTCGAGAACCCAAGTGTCTGTCGTAGTGACCGACCAACACTGGGCGAACTGCAGAAGGCGGCCTCCCACTTTGGGATCCCCCAAAGGGAGGCCCGGACAGTCAGGCCGCAGGCTTGTCATCTGGCTTAGGGCCGGACGTCTGGTACTCCATGCCTGCTTCCGGGGCTTGGCCAATTTCTTAGGGCCAGCCTGTCGAGGAAAAGACTATGGTTTGGGCCTGCCCTGGGCCCTAGATGACCGAAAGGACGATGGTCCAGAACCAGAAGGAGCAGCGGCCGACGGGAGACAAGCCGATTTGGCTGCCGCCAGCGTGGCCACAATCTTGTCCAGATCCGGACCGAAGAGAACTTCTCCGGTAAATGGCAACGCCTCCAAACCCTTTTTGGAATCTGCGTCCGCCTTCCAGAATCGCAGCAACAAGGTGCGACGAGCAGCCACCGCTGCTGAAGAAATTCTAGACACCAGAGTACTAATGTCTAAGGCCGCCTCGTTGATATAAGTGGCCGAATCACGGAGATTACCAATCAACTCCGCCTGTTCGGCCGGACAGTCGGAATCAAAAGACGCCTCTAATGAATCCACCCAGCGCTCCATCGCTCTGGCAACCCAGCAAATGGCCATAGCCGGCCGTGCTGCCCCCCCCCCCGCAAGGGAATAAGCGGACTTCAGGCAGATCTCTACCTTGCGGTCCGTAGCATCCTTAAGGGAGGACATGGATGGCATCGGCAATGTGGCACTACGGACAAGACGGGTCACGTGAGAATCCACCTGTGGAGGGGATTCCCACTTTGCAAAATAATTATCCGCGAACGGTAAAGCCACTGCCGGGCGTCTCTGCGGCTGGTATCTTTTGCCAGGCTGTTTCCACGCCTCCTCTAAATGGTCCACTAACTGACCCGAAAGAGGAAAGACTGTGGCATCGCCCTTCACATCTTTAAAAAAGGCATACTTGGATTTAGCCGCTGGGGGAACTTCGTCCTCAATCACCAAGGCTGTGCGGACTGCCCGAATAAGTCCAGAAATATATACCTTGGACTTAGCGTTCTTAGTATGGAGAGGTTCCTGATCGTAAGGATCCAGAATCTCCCCATCATCAGACGTCCCCTCGTCATCCTCATAAGGAGCCGACAGAGACGCCACCAGCCATTTATGTGGCTGCATCACAGACTCCCCTTGCAACACATCCGACAAGTGCAGTACAGAACTCGTCAGGGAGTTAACCCACGCCGGCTCCTGAGAAACCGGGAGCGGGGAAATAGGGAGACTGTGGGGTACCACAAATTGTCGTGGGAAACCCTGCATGGGTGACGACACCACTGACTGCTGGGACAAACCCATCGGCGTAAACGCGGGCTACGGAGCTAACTGGCCCACTAAGGTTGTAAGCGCCTGAGCGAAACAAGCCCAGGGCGGCTCCTGTACCGGTGCTGTAACCGTAATAGGCCGCGCCATAGACAAACACTGCCGACAGAGGCCCTCCGCGCTACCCTCCCCCTCCGCTAACGGTACTTTACACGTAGTACACTGTAGCCGGAGAGGAAAATCACTTTCAGACATGATGGCACCAAGTATGGTACCAATTATATATTAAATAGGCGATAGACGACCCTGCAGCGCTTAGCAGAAAGGACAGGGACAGTAATAAAGCTGACAATTAGAAGAAAAGTTACAGGCAGCAGCGCTAGCACAGTCACATACAATGCAAAGAAAAATCAATTCCTGCACTAACAGCGCTGATCACTCAACTACGCAGACACAGGGCCTGGTAGGACACAGCGCAGCATACACAGACCTGACCCAAATCGGAGTAGAGGTATTCGGGAGGACCCAGACCACGATGCTTCCGTCCAGTGCTTCCAGCAGAGTTCACCATGCGTTGGAAAGATGGCCGCCGAGGAGCAGAGGGGAGGCTGGCCTGGGGGAGGAGCGCTGCTACAGGACCAGTCGGCAGTGTGCAGAAAGGGCAGTGTGCAGCGGGGGAGGCGCCGGCTGTGAGACAGGGAAGGCGCGCTCCCCTGGCATGCATTTAACCCCCGGGACGCCGCAGCGCTACCGCTCTGCTGCGGTCCGCTGTCCCAGGGGGTAGTGGAAGCGCAGGTTCATACCTGGCTCCACGCTGCAGCCAGTCCCCAGGGAGCCCCCTGCCTTAGACTCTGGACCATGTAACAGCGGGGACCCACCGCGGGACCCCGCTGCTTACCTGCTGTCCCCCTTGAATCCGGCCATGGTCCGGAACATCTGGGGTCACCGCTAGCTGTGACCCCAGATGCTCACCAGCATCCCCGGATCGGTACCGGCGTTCTGGTACCGGCGGGGGTGTAGGGAAGACAGCATGGACGTCAGGACTGACTGTCCATGCTGTTCATCCAGATGTGCAGCCACAGCTGCATGAAGAAAAAGCTTCAGGGTCTCTTCTAGCCCCCACTCCAACAGGTGCACCCGACTCCGGCCGGGCACCAAACGAAACTGAGGTGCCTTGGCTCGGGGGCGGGGTATAGGAGGGGGACCCTAGTGCATCCTGGGAGGCTGAAAGCTTAACTCTATGGTGCCCGATGACTGACGTCAAACACCTATACCCCCAAGGTATCCTGTGGATACCCTATGGACCCTGAAGTAGAAAAACTAAAACAAATTTCCTCAGTGAAGCTTGAAAGTGTTGGTGCAAACAACGGTAGATTGGCTCAGGATCATACCATGCTGCTTCCCATGTCAGCACAACTGAATTTATAGGGTGCGGGAAACTCCTGAGCTGAGCTGGAGGGTGAGAGGAAGTCAGACCAGAGAGGGAGAGAGAGAGTTGTAGAAAATGACAATGGTAGATAGAGATCTATTGGTACTAAATTTATAGTATCAACTCTCCTGGCACTTTGGCCACTCTCTATTGTGCTGTGTCAACTATGCTTCTATCATGTCCCAAGACTTCTCTCACCTAGCTTATTTAAAATATAAAACAAGAAATTAACATACGATTTTATTCATTCTCTCATTAACCATGAAAAGATTTTTCCCATTGTTAGAAAAATAAAGCAACAAAACAGAAATAATACAGTCTCCAATATACATATTGAGAATATATCAATTTAAACTGAACTCCACACTTAGAGTTTTGAGAAATAGTACACTCTAAATATATACAAACAAATGTAACAAGTACACTCTTAATCTTTACAAATAAATGTAACAATAAACCCAAACTGCACTATATTTTGATTTTATGATGTTGAACTAGGACCATTTTTATAATTAGCCTATTGAACAACATTGCAGAGGCTAAGTGACAAGAAGGTACAGTATACTGTATGCACAGCAAATACGGAACACTGGTTATGTCATATACCTTTAGTTCTAGGAAATTTTAAAAATATGCAGGTAGGGTGAATCAGCCAGTTAATGAACACTACCAGTGAATGAGCAATTTCAAGTTTAAAGTATTAAAATAAGCATTCATTTTCTCAGGTAATCATAACAGTATCATTTTATGAAGTCTTCTGGTGTTAGATGGATTCTAGTTGGAGTCTGAAGTTCTATGGCTAGTTTGCAAATGGATTTCTGTTTCTGGTTTGAACTAGTCTGAGCTACTTTGCTCTCAAGATACTAAAGTAATGTACAGTCTAATTTGTACTAAAGACTTTATAAAATAACAGTGTACAATGTTTGCCCCTCAATGCATATGGGTAAAGGCTTTAAAAGAGTTAGACTTTGATACTGAGGTGAAAAACTATGTGGATAGCCTTTGATAAGGTAAGGGGGGGTTCAGTTACTGGATACAATGATCAGTTTTTTTTTCAATAAAATTAACAAATTGTTAATTTATTGGATTTTTGCAAATTATGGTTCTGTATTTTTCAAGTTAAAGTTAATTTACGTTAGTTTGTATTAAATGGAAAAAACATAGCTAATTAACATAGGGAGGAATTTGATTGTTTTTGCAGACCCGTCATAGCTATTTCACGGTTTCTGCCCACAGGAAGGCCGATTGTTTTATTGTTTTTTTATTTCTTCAAATTAAAATAGTTGTGGACATACTACACTATTTCTGTTTGTTCTCTATGTTTTTTGGGTCACGTTGATGAACGGCTAGAAACATATAATTTGTTTACTGGTGGATAGGATGAGAACTGATTGACATTACATACCATATATTTTCCTCAACTGGAGAAATCGACAGGATAAGAAATAGAAGAAAACTTCATGTAGCGGTGCCGCAAGTGTTCTATACACCCATTGTTATTATTTACTTGACTTTTCTTGTGGTTTGTGGTAATCCACTGTCTTGAATACTGTGGCTGCTATAGACTACCTACGCCATTTGTTTGTTCTATTTTGTATATTATATTAGTTGGGAGCAGGTATTTAGGGATGTAGGGTTACGCTATCATTAGCAAGAGAAGCATTCTTTACACCATGCGTGATTACTGCAGAGTATAAGGATGAGTAAATCAGGTAAATGAAGTGAAAATATGATACATGAAAGGGCACTTTTGAGTGCAGGAGACAGAAAGCCACATGATGTATCATCAATCTGGCAATTACACTGTTTATAAGTGTAGAATCACTTTATATTGACACATACACACAAACATCCTAAACATTTAAATGAACTAATGGTGCGTACACATGGTACGATTAAAATGGGCGATATGAACGATTTCGATCATATCATTATCGTTCATATCGAGCATTTCTCTGTGCTCAACGACCTGCGATGTGCGGACACGTATGGACGATAACGATATCGTCCATCGCCCGTGCATGCAGGCCAACTGATCGATATCGACCAGGTTATTATAGGGACCCACGATCGTTGATCGTGGGTCATTGGCAGGTTCGTGGTGTGCTGGAGGATCGATAATCCAGCACACGCGGGAGATCGTTCAACGATATCGTTAATGAATGTCCCGTGTGTATGCACCATAAGTAAAAGAGCTAGAACTAGAATAGCCAATTCCACCCAAACATGCTTCCATACTATAGGTACTAACCATTAAATGTAATTGCCCATTAGTCAAAGGCACACAAGTAAAATAAATAGACTGCAGAGACAATAAAATACAATGTAATCACATATACCCCTTTCTAAATCCAGGTTCAGCAGTTTTTATTTACACGGGAAGAGGTTGTACTACACATTTGGTTGCCTACAGTAATGGCCCCATTCTTGTTGATTGCACAAACAGTCAAGGGATTTGTAAAAGAGATACAAGAAATTCCTATTTAATTATTTGTTGAATGCTTCCACTCCTTTTCTCTAGGATCTAAATAATTAACTCTAAAGGGGCCTATCCACTAGGCGACCTGAAAGATTGAACGTATAGTGTTCAGACCTTCAGGTCACTGAGGAACAGTGGCCGCACTGAACGGCGTTCACTGAACAGTGAAGGAGTCCGACTTCCTATCTCTGAACATGCAGAACGTCATCAGGTTGACATGCATGTTCATTAGATAGTTGGGGACGGCAAGGACCCAGTGTGAACGTGCATCACTGGTCCTTGCCGGCTATCCATTACAAGTCTGTGTGAACAATGCGACCAAAACGGATTGTTCACAAAGTCGTGTTATGGATAGTTCCCTTCATTCAAATATTGCAGAAATATATCTACCTGTAATTCCAATGCCTGGAAGAGATAACTTTGCCCATTGTTCTAAACTCACAAGAAACTAGGATATGAATGTGGTTGGTCAAACTCAATGTGTGACACTAATTTGTAATAAAGTTTTTATGACAATTTAAAGCTGCTTCACCACCAAGGAAAAAACATTATAGCTCAGACACATCCCTGCAGACATTTTCTCTGCGCTCCATGGATAGTTTCACAGCTTCTTCTAAAATCGGGTCTATGAGACGTTTCGGAGGGGAAATGTTGGTGGGATTACCAAAAATAAGCCACAATCACGAACATCGCAGCTTCTCATTGTTCCACAAAATGATCACTGTTTTAGTTAGCGGTGCAGATTTAACATTAAAGTATTGAAGATATAAATCACATTTTTGTTTTCAGAATTACAGCTTCATTCGGATAGCTGGAAAACCAGAATGCAATGGAGCAAAAAATTTATATTATATATTATGAAATCCTTGAAAAGTTTTCCATTTGAAAGTAAACAGATTCGAAAATCTCCAGGTCTACGTCATCCCATTCAAATAAATAAATTAAAAAAAGACATTGGGGTGTCACATTCCTTCAGGATGTAGCCAGGGAGAAAGATGGACTTGGGGAGTTATAGAAACAGCGTAGAGTAGAACAAATAAAGGTGACTGCAATCTAAAATAACATTTGAAATTGCCAAACTATTTTTCAGTATTATGACTGACACTAGGACTTAATGGCCCTGAAAGTCCCCTCAATACAAGGAGGGGAAAACTAGTCTCAGCAACAGCTTTTGTGTCCATCTTTAGAAACACATCAATGATCACAGCCCAGTGGACAAGTCAGCTGGAAGGAAAAACAAGAGTTGGGTGTTTCCTGGAGAAGTGGTGTCATTATGAAACATCGCTGATACATGATATAACGTCTATGAACGGGATCGTAGGAGTTTTAGGTCTGAAAATAACAAGCTTATAAAGTCATGTACAAGTGCAACTAGCCAAGGTCACCTTCATAACGGGAGAGTCTTTCACTATATACTTCCTCTGAGGGTTAGGAGTATATGTAAGTGCACATAGAGCTTTAGTGTAGTGATGAATGTGTTATATAAAAGGCTGCCATTAGCAGGGTGCACGGTGCAAACATGAAGATGACTGGGGCTGGCACTGGCCGGGACCAGGACTGTAGTAATACGGAGCAGCTGCTCTCACCTTTGCTCTACTTCCCAGCGGGTCCCGTCTGCTGAGGAGGAGGAGGGCGGGGAGCAGACTCCGGTTACTGAGCCTGACACTGCAGCGTTACATGCCTGAGTGCTTTCACTTTCATGCCAGGCCTCCCGGCCCCTCCCTCCCTGCACACAGCAGCCCGGCCGGCGGGAGAGCCTGGCATGACGGCCCATGGAACATATGCATGGGCCTAGGTCTTGGCTACAGAGAGCCCCGGACGGTAAAGGCATGCCGCGAACTTTCCCCGCTGCCCTCCTCCCTTCCTATGCCTGCACAGGGCTATAACTAGCCCCGAACTAACTAGGTGCCCGGGTCGGAATCGGTATGATATGCCGGCGGCTGCGTCCCGCCCGGGTCTGGGAGGCACGCGAGGGGGCTATAAGTTACCGGGGAGCCGTCACAAGCACAGGGTATAGGTGTGACAGTAGGAGGGTCCATCTCCAGTGGCTGTGGTACTACAAATCCCAGCATACTCAGCCAACATGAGTGACTAGAATCAAGGGAGAAGTGATATTAGAGGCGAAGCACAGGGTGTCGGACAGGCGGTGGGGGAGAAGAGGTAAGCTGCAGGGTCAGTGTAGATACAATGTAATAAGAATACACAATGATATAATGATGGAGGAGGAGTGGGAGGCAGAGGAGGGGAGACAGTCACGGTACAGAAGTCAGCAGCAGAGTACGTGGAACTGTGCAGAAGAAGGGAGACAGCGCAGGAACAGCAGCAGAGCATTAATGACAGAGACTTGGAGGGGGGCTCTGCCCGCACCCCACACACACACACATCCCTACTCCTGATGGTGACACCCAGCCACAGCATCACCCCCCAGCCCCTGCCCTGACACTTACTTCCAATTACATCCAGCTTCCTCCCCGCTGGTGTCAGCTCCACGCTCCCATAATCACAGCCCCCTGCTCCACACAGCTCAGAGTTCACTACCTCCCCCTCTACTTCCAGCACTACAGCCAGAGCCCGGCCTGGGCCCTCCCAGCACAACTCCCGGAGCCTCCACACTTCCTGCCAATTTGCATAGTTAAGCCTTAAACTAACCACAACATTCCTGCTGTGATTTGGCACATGTATACAGTATATTGTCAGGACTCGGGTTCTGTATGATTCATCCTCTCAGAATATATGTGTGACACACAAAAACATTGTTTATATGCAAACGTAATAGAATCAGCCTCCTGAAAAAGTTTGTTTTAAGCCTATTCCTTCCTTCCCAGTATGTTAGATAGCTTCCAGTTAAGTTACACTTTGTTGCTGAGAAGTTAAATGCAAAACTGATTCGTGGAGCTTGCAGCACTACAAACCCCATCATGACAAACTTTGATTAGAATATACATTGTTGCATTTTAATTAGTCATTTTTAAGAAAAATTCGTTATAAATACAAGAGAAGAAAATTAATAATACTAAAAATAGCAAGTTTCATTTATCAAAAATAAAATTAGGATTTTTATTGTGAATTGGTCAATATCAGAAAATAGGGACATTCCAGGGACCAGGCCAAATATTTCCAGAAACAAGTTTTTAAAACTTTTACAGTAAATACAATGATTTAAGAATATTGGTGCGTACACACAGGACGATTAAAATGCTTGATATGAACGATAACGATATCGATCATATAGTTATCATTCATATCGTGCATTTTTTGGTGCCTTCCAACCCACCAATGACCTGCGATGCACAGGCAAGTATGGACGATAACGTCCATCTCCCATGCATGCAGGCCAACCGGGATCGGTATGATTTACCACCGGCCGCATGGGTGAAAATCCCAAAGCGGTGATTATGGTAAGTAACCCTAATCTTCCCTAACCCCCCCCCCCCCCAGTGCCATATACCTAACCCCACCCTTCCCCGGTGCCTAAACCTAAGTCCCCCGGGGGGGTACCGAACCTCCCCCCGGGGTGCCTTACCCCCCCCTTCTCCTAGCCTAAACCTAACCCTCCCGGGGGGATGCCTAGCCCTAAGTCCCCCCCGGGGAGCCCCTAACCCTCTCCCCCCCGCGCCGGCTGTCCGCGCCTGGCACCCGGCTTACCTTCAATCGGGGCATCAGGATTTCGATGCCTGTCATTTAACCCTTGCCGGGATTTGTCGGGAAGCCGGCGGTCGGGATTCTATCCGTCAGCTTCCCGACCAACCTGGTCGATATCGACCAGGTTACTATAGGGACCCGCGATCATTGGCCAACATTGGTAAGGTGCTGGATGATCGATATCGATCATCCAGCACACCCGGGAGATTGTTCACCGATATCTTTATCGCTGACGGTTGTCCCGTGTGTATGCACTTCCTATAGGTGTTCCCACTCCAGTGAAAGCTGCTTGGGGCAGTAATTGCAGTAATACACTGTGTACCCTGTGGAATTTCACTCTAGCACATGTGCTCTTGGAAATTTAAAATGATCTGAATATATAATACAATCTCCTCTATTGACTAATAACAATAATTCAAAGGTGATAACAGTCAGATCCTAGGTGCTATACATAAATAAACCAGTGCCAAAGCAGCTACCCCTTAATGTCAGATCACCGAAGCATTCTATTCCCCCAATTGGACCTCTATGCCCAGTGTGATACTGCCACTGTTTGCTATTTTTCTCTTCACTTCAGTATTCCCCTACAGGCTGGCCTTTCCCCACTGGCTCAGTTCAATACAGTGAGGGGGGCACTATGACTTTCTCCGGGCGCCATGGTTCCACGCTACTCCTCTGGGTATATGTAAAGTGTCCACTCAGCCTCTCACCCTTTGAAGTGGTTGCGGTGGGTTATTAGAGCAAGTCCCGGGTGCTAGATGATTTAGCACCACCGCTGTTGGCATAAAAACATCCGGTCTGGGTATGTAGAGTGGGTCTTTCTTTATCCACAGCATGGTATCTGAACACAACGCGTTTCGGATTACTAGAATCCTTCCTTGGCGAAGGTTTCTAATAATCCGGGACTTGCTCTAATTGCCCACCGCAACTACATCAAAGATGAGAGACTGAGTGGACAGTTTGCACTTGATGTATGCCAAGCACTTTTTTGTGTATGAAGCGTTTTATTCATTGTATATTTTTATATATGTACTTTTAATAATAAATTCACCACTTCTTTGCCATTTACTCCCAATATCATTCCGTGTATTCGGTTAAGGGATTATTTGTGGTAATATTCTAGAAGTGTATATTAGAACTTCTTTTCTTCTTCAGGGTCCACAGGGAGACATTGGGGTATAGGTGGTTCTTGGAAGACCGGACACCAACAGCAAAGCTTTTTCTGTCCCAGGATGCTCTGGTCCTCCCCCCCCATACTTCGCCCACAGCCTGAAGGCAACTCAGTTTTTGTTGGTGTCCGGCGTGAGCTGGATCACCGTTATACAGTGGGGCTGCTTTTAAGCTTTGTGTTATAGTAAAATAAAATAGAAAAGTAAATTTTAACAGAGCAAGCAGTGCTAGACAGTCCTCTGGACGTCTGCACTGCTGCTCCATAAGCCCTCCGCAATGCCGCAACTCCAGCCATAGGATAGAACTCTCTGCGTTGCTCTGGAGGGACCCAGCTAGCATGGCTCCTTGGACCCCAGACTGCAGCCGGGACTCAAGGGGACAGGTAAGGGGGGATTAGTCTATGCGCAGTCTTACCTCCGGTCTCAGGAGACAGCCCGGAGGTGCTGATGTAGACACTGGTTCATCCGGGACTCCATTAGACCACCAGGGAATAACTTTATTCTGGCGCAGGGAATAGCGCAGGCCAGGGACCCGGTAGTTGATGTCAGCATAGGGGAGATGGCCTTCTTCCTTCGGCCTCTTACCGAGCTCAGAACGCCATTCCACTGCGGTCTTGCCGCCCCTAAGCTGCTCCTCCCTCACCCTCCGCCCCCCTCAGAGACTCACTTCTACAAACAGCCACAGGTCTCCGGGAATGCTGGGTCCAGTCTCCCTGTATACCTCTCCTAGGAGCCAGGTTATACAGTGCTATTTCCTACCAGCCACTGCGGTCTGTGTAGTTCAATTTAGTGCCCACTGCAATTATATTATATACTCTGCATTGTATGTGACTTGTGCTAGCTCTGCTGTCTGTTTATTTTTCACTCAACTGTCAGCTTATACCTTTCCCTTTCTTTCACTATAACCCTGCAATACTGAGGTATAGGGGATTCACTGTACTTCACATCAACTTGTATTTGTGAGGGATGTCACATACTGTATATCTGTGTTGCGCACTACACTGTGCCATATTGTACATATATCTGGGTTGCTCACTGCACTGCGCCAGATTATGTGCTACAATTATCCTTGCAGCTATGTCTAGCAAAGGCAAGAGTAACAAGTAGGCTACTGCTCCTACTCTGGTTTCTTATAAATCCTGTTTAGCAGGTTTAACTCCAGAGGATCCCATTCAAGATGGTCTATGTGCATCTTTTTATATGGCTTCTGGCCAGTCAGCCCCTGCACTCTCCTCAGGAACCCCCCTGGGCTTCCTTTTAACAGGTGTTGACAAAAATTGCAGACCACCAAGCAGTCCCTGTGGTAGCTCCCCCTATGGGATGGCCACAACAGGTACTCCCTGCAAATCCAGTACCTCCTTTCCCTCTACCATGGGTAGACATACTTTCTACCTCAGTGCAGAGTCTGTTGCAAAAGGAGAGACCCTTACCTAGTAAAACTACGAAGAGTGCTGTGTTATCTTCCCTTTCTAATCTAATAAGTGAAGCATTGAATACGCCAAATAATAAGTTTCAGCTGCCTGTTTGATTTATTTTTATCCTATTGCAACTACTGACTGTGCTAAATGGGAAATTTCCCCAGCCGTAGATTCCCACGTGATACGTCTGGTTAAGAACTTTACCTTGCCTATCCATACAGCAACCTCCTTGAAGGAGACCACGGAAAGAAGGATGGCAGCTTGCCTGAAGTCTATATACTCTCTTACAGGAGCGATTACTCGTCCTGCCCTGGCTACGGCCTAGGTGGCAAAAGCCAATGACAGCTGGGCTGAGGCCCTAGAAGATATTTCCCTCTGGTGCTTCTCAGGAACAGCTGTCCTACATCTCACACATTAGGGATGCAGCCTGATATTTAGGAGAAGCAGCATTGGATACTGGTCTCCTAGCTTGCAAGGCATCTGCTGCTTCGGTGGTAGCCCGCCGTATCATTTGGCTTTGGTCATGGAAGGTGGACTCTAAAAAGGCTTTGGAGTCTCTGCCTTACTCTGGGGAGATCCTGTTTGGCCCAAAATTGGACAAGATTGTGATTACCTTGACAGCTTCTAAGACGGCTTTCTTGCCTCTGCATCTACTATTGAGGCCTCAGATGTCATCCTTTTGGTCCTTTCATCCTCAGGGAAAGGCTAACGGTCAGTCCTTTCCACGGAAGTCGGCATCCACAACGGCCTCCAAGCCTAGGACCAAACAGGCCTGGGCTACTAGACATCCAGCTACCAAATCTGAGGACAAGCCTTCAGCCTGACGGGGCGGGGCTCCCAGGGTGGGAGGCTGACTTCTTCAGTTCGCCCAGTTCTGGCGTCAGACCACTACAGACGCCTGGGTACAAGAAGTGGTCTCTCACGTGTACGCCCTATCATTCCTGAGGCGAGGCGCCGCCCCCCCCAGCAGTTTTTTTGCACAGGCCCTCCATCGGACCGGCAAAGCCCTACTCCTCCAAAAGGCCATTTAGACCTTGTTGCACTCGGGGGTAATAATTCTGGTCCAGTCATCACAGCGAGGGACGGATTATTACTCTACCCTTTTCTTGGTTCAGAAGCCCAATGGGTCTTATCGGCCTATCCTCAACCTCAGGTCTCTGAACATGTTTATCAGGGTGTCCAGGTTTTGTATGGAAACCCTACGCTATATTGTCCTAGCTATGGAGCCTGGGGGCTTTATGGTGTCTTTAGATTTTCAGGATGATTGCCTACATGTACCTATAGCGTCCTCTCATCAGAGGTATCTCCGGTTTGCGGTCCTACAGCAAAATTTCCAATTTCAAGCACTGCCGTTTGGGCTTTCTACTGCTCCACGGGTTTTTTCCAAGGTCATGGCAGTTATGGCTGCCCACCTTCATCGTCAGAGGATCAGACTGCTCTCGTACTTGGACGATCTCTTGCTATTTGCAAGCTCTCCAAGGTCCTTCAACGCCATCTTCAGGTAACCATTGCCTTTCTACAAACACACAGCTGGCTGATCAGCTGGAAAGTCTTCTCTGACCCCTTCTCAAAGGATGGTACATCTGAGAGCCTTCCGGGATTCTTAGGCTCAGAGAATCTTCCTGACAGCAGACAATATCTCCGCACTGCAGCACCGAGTGCGCAGGTTACTCCACAGTCGCCGAGTGTCGATTCACTCAGAAATGCAGACCTTGGGATCCATGGTATCCACATTCGACATGTTTGAGTTCGCTCAGTTCCACTCCAGGCCCCTACAACACCTGATCCTATCCAGGTGGAATGGGCTGCCTCATCTGATCAGATCCCAGACGATGGTCATCTCTCTGGAGGTTCGTCTGTGTCTCTCCTGGTTGTTACAGACGTCCCACTTGAACAGGGGTCATCTCTTCTGGATCCTGGATTGGGTGCTGCTCACCACGGACGCAAGTCTCCGTGGGTGGGGCGCAGTGACAGCCCAGCACTCCTTCCAGGGACGTTGAGCTCCCACAGAGAGAGTCCTCCCAATCAAAGTCCTGGAACTCTGGGCCATCTACAGAGCCCTCACTTTGGCTCAGGACATTCTCCTGGGCAGGCCAGTACAAGTACAGTCTGACTACACCACGGTGGTGGCCTACATCAATCACCAGGGAGGCACTCGCAGTGGGCCGGCAATGACAGAAGTGACAGACATCCTCAACATGGGCCGAACATCACCTCCCGGCTATTTCTGTGGTCTTCATTCCGAGGATTCTCAATTGGGAAACAGATTTCCTCAACCGCCACAACGTGCACGCCAGGGAGTGGTCTCTACACCCAGAAGTCTTTCAACTCCTGGTGGACAAATGGGGCCTACCGGATGTGGACCTAATGACACAATCACAAAATATCGGCGTACAGGTCCAGGACAAGAGACCCCAAAAGCAGCCTTCGTAGACTCCTTGTCAGTGAAGTGGACCTTCCACCTGGCGTACCTCTTCCCTCCAGTCTCATTCCTTCTTCGGGTCATTCGAAAAATCAAGCAAGACGGGGGAACGGTTCTGCTGGTAGCTTTGGCTTGGCCCAGACGTCACTGGTACTCCGACCTTTGGAATCTCTCCATAGATGCTCCATTCCCACTTCCTCTACGCCCGGATCGATTGTCTCAGGGTCACTGTCTGCATCCAGACCTGGCTCGTCTGTCTTAGAGGGCATAGCTCTTGAGACATCCCTCCTGAAGTCTAAAGGGTTTTCTAGCTCTGTGGTTCAGACCATGCTCAGAGCGCGTAAGCCGGCCTCCACCCGGATCTATCACCGTGTGTGGCATGCAATCTTCCAGTGGTGTGCTACCAAAAGCTATGATCCTCAGGTTTTTCGAGTTTCTAGAATTCTGGCCTTCCTTCAAGCTGGATTAGATCTTGGACTCCGCCTGCCCTCTCTGAAAGTACATGTCTCTGCTCTGTCCGTCTGGTTTCAGCGCAGAATTGCTCCACTGCCAGACGTTCACACCTTCCTTCCGGGTGTCCTCCGTATTCAACCTTCCTTTGTCCCTCCTATGGCTCCGTGGGATTTGTCAGTAGTTCTCCTCGCACTTCAGGGGTCTCAGTTTGAACCCCTGGAATCAGTAGACATCAAATGGCTCACTGCGAAGACTCTCTTTCTTTTGGCTATTACGTCTGCCCGTAGGGTATCGGATTTGGGGGCACTTGCCGGTCGCTCCCCATTTCTGATATTTCATCAGAACAGGGTCGTCCTTCAAACTCTTTGTCCTATATGGATTCCATAAGAAGGGCTGGCCAGCTAACAAACAAACTCTGGCCAGATGGCTTCGCATGACTATCTCAGAGGCTTACACGCAGGCTAGCCTTCCTGTGCTGGATACCGTGTCTGCTCATTCTACTCGCTCTGTGGGTACCTCGTGGGCTGCCTGACGTAGTGTGTCTGCTGAACAACTATGCAAGGCGGCCACGTGGTCTTTCATCCACGCCTTTCTTAGGTTTAATGCCTTTGATACATTTGCCTCTCAGAATGCTTCCTTCGGATGCCGGATTTTCCTCTCAGCTCAGGAGCATCCCAGCCCTTGAACAACTGCTTTGGAACATCCCCAATGTCTCCCTGTGAAGCCCTATGTACCCTAAAGAAGAAAAGGAGAGTTATGGTAAAACTTATCCCTGTTAACTCTCTTTCTTCGAAGTCCACAGGGTACCCGCCCTGACGCTCCTGGTTTCTATGATTTTCTTCTCTTGGTCACAGGTTTCTTTCTCTGTGTGAGAGTGCGATTCTTAAGTGTACCAGTCTTCCTTCTCTCTTAACCTGCTCCTGCCTTGGGCTCGGTGACAAAACTTAGTTGCTTTCAGGCTGTGGGCGGGGTATAGGGGGAAGTACCGGAGTATCCAGGGACAGAAAAAGCTTTGATGTTGGTGTCCGGTCCTCCAAGTACCACCTACACCCCAATGTTTCCCTGTGGACCCTATGGACTTTGAAGAAAGAGCGTTAACAAGGGTAAGTTTTACCATAACTCACCTTTTTAAGAGAGGAGCGCCATTATCGTACACATCCATTGGGGTTGTTTCAATTCAGCGCACTGTTAATAGAGCCTGGAGGGAGCTCCCAGAGCTATTCAATTGAGCACGCTGTTAAGTTGACTAAATTATTTCTTCTCACACTCTCCTGAGGATGCAAGGAGAAATCAGTATAAAGTGCCGGCCGCAAGGCTGTGTTGGACTAATCAGCACGCTGAATTGAATAGCTCCAGGACCAACATCTCAGTGCTATTCAACTCCCGCTGAATTGAATCACCCCCATTGTGTGTTCTTGAAACTATCCCTGGAAATTTGTGACAATTGGAAACTAGGATACCTGTCGTCAAGTCAAAAAGAGCACATAATTGGAATACTTTTATATCTCTCAAAATAAATCTCACGTATAAACTTTGTTTAAAGGTTGCATTTGGAGGGTCCTATTTTTCAACACACCTGTAGACCAACTAAACGATAACATTTTGTTCCAGTCTGCAGTTATTACCAACTATTCTTATTTTCTGGACTTAAATGTTATCTATTAAGAATGAGTATTTAAACTGCCCAAAACACATAAAATTAAGGAAATACGCCATGACAGAAATTATAGTGCTTCAAAGTCCATCAAGACCATGTTGCCCCTTTTCATTCGATGCACCAGCTCAGCATCAAAGTTATCCTGAAATCTATTTCAACAGTCCACTTTGTAAAACATGTATCTAGAATGGTGGATTTCAACTCCAGTCCTCAAGTACCACCAACAGATCAGGTTTTGTGAATTTCTTTAATCATGCACAGATGAGTTAATCCAGAGGTTCCCAAACTCCATCATTGCAGTCTAGGTTTTAAGGATATACATGCTTGAGCACAGGTGACTTAATTAGTACCTTAGTCAATTGATTTAACCATCTGGGCTCAAGCATGAAAATCCTTAAAACCTGGACTGTAATGGCAGAGTTTTTTACTTTCAAGCAAAAAACAATGCAAAAATGATTAATGTGTAATCCATTCATTAAATGAATGGACTACACATGGAAGTCCCTATAGAGCAGTGGTTCTCAAACTCGGTCCTCAGGACCCCACACAGTTCACTTTTTCCAGGTCACCCAGCAGGTGCACAGGTGTATTCATGACTCACTGACATGTTTTAAAAGATCAACAAGTGCAGCTAATTATTTCACTAGTAATTATATGAGGAGACTTGCAAAACATGCACTGTTTGGGGTCCTGAGGACCGAGTTTGAGAACCTGTGCTATAGAGTGTTTATATGGGAAGTGTGTGAATATTCCCTAGCTCCAATTTTACCTAATGTACAGCAATATACATATACTATAAATTTACATGCTTTTTACCATTTCTGGTAATGCTCAATGTGTAATTTACATAATAATGTTTGGTGCCAATTTTAAGAACAGTAAATGT
This sequence comes from Taudactylus pleione, assembly GCA_031769625.1. Taxonomy (NCBI): domain Eukaryota; kingdom Metazoa; phylum Chordata; class Amphibia; order Anura; family Myobatrachidae; genus Taudactylus; species Taudactylus pleione. The sequence goes on along the minus strand of JAUIMM010000281.1, from coordinate 15,156,037 downwards.
TAGTGTAGTCTAATGAGGAAGCTGTTAGTTTTGAGGAAGGAAACTAAACTGTGATGTAAGGCAGAAGATACAATGTACATATTATGCAGACAGAATTGTAGCATCACAAGAGGAATAGTTACCAGACGGAACAGGTCACTTCTACTGGAAGTGTTCAACATTAGCAGTATAAAGTTTCGTACAAATGAGTGTCTTTAAACATTTAGGTCCAAATGTAATAGGATGAGAGTTTACAACATGTGAGAGTTTATCAGTAAAACTCTAACACTAATACACTGATCAAGTTGTAATTTCAACACAGGAAACACCTGGATGAGAGTTTAAATCTTGAGAGTTTTTTTGAGTCTGAAAAACATACAAGTTTCCATGTTCTGTGACTATTACATTGGCTGAGTTTAAAAATTTTAGAGTTTTCCCTCACATTTTCTAAACTCTTACCCTATCACATTTGGCCCTTAATGTGCGTTCCTACTAAACACCCTTGAGGAAGAAAGGGGGTATTCAATTAGGTGTACCACCCGTTTTCGCCACCTTGCAACCACCAACATCGCAGATTATTTCTCTCTGCCCATAGAGGTGCCCCGTTAAGTCTGCAATGCTGGGTTATCAGAATTAACCGTGCACCTGAACCACACAGACTGACAAATAATGAAAAGGAGGACAGCGCTGATAGATTAATAAAAAAAAAAAAGTCTAATACAGCATGCGGATATTAACAATTTATTGACACCCAAAAATTCTAACAACAAAATCTCAACTGAAAGAGAAACTGAGATGAAAGTGTTATAAATTATTCAAAACAGACCTGCCGCTGAATATTGAACAGTACTCACAACGATTGTAGAGTTGAGTATTACTCCCAGCAGCCACAGTGATCAGTAATCCAAAGAGGATTGCCTACTTATGGCTGTAGGAAGAGAATCTTTTTGCAGTCTGGGCTCATTGCAACTGCACATCCCCCACGACGCCGGGATCCTGACAGGGTTAACATACCAACACTTGTTGGTCGGTATGCTAACCCTCCCCCTCCCTCTTTGGTGCCTAACCTAACCTCCCCCCCTAGTGCCTGAACCTAACCCCCCCTTAGTGCCTAACCCTTCCCCCAACCCCGATACTTACCTTCAGCATCTTGGCGGTCGGGACGCCGGCGCCCATGTTCTGACTTGCGTCTGTGTTCAGGTGCCGGTAATGTAAGCGTCAGCATCCCGACCGCCGGGATGCCGAACGCATACCCTCCAGACAGCAGGACTGTGAGAAGTGTAACTAATGATATAGATACAGTTTAATTCAGTTAAATAAATTTAAAAAAGTTTTCCTACTTTCTGGTGTTAAAAACTTAATACTGAATCAGGTTTAGATACTATTTCTTCTTCAGGGTCCATAGGGGGTCCACAGGGTTGACCTTGGGGGTATAGCTGGATCTGGATTCACGGGCACCATGCAGTTAAAAGCTTTAGCTCCCAGGATGCACTGGGTCCATCCTCCTCTATACCCCGCCCCGAGCCACAGGCACCTCAGTTTAAGTTGGTGCCTGGCTGGAGTCGGGTCACTGTTTGCGCAGGGGGGCCTGATTATTTTTATGAGTTTTAGTTAATTTTTACTTTTAAACTCTTCAGAGCGGCAGCGTCGGACTGTCCATTGGACGTCCAAGCTGCCGCTCCGACACACCGCCGGCGCCGCGACGCCGGTACAGATCTGGGGGTCTCAGCGGGACCCTAGAGTCTGTGCTAGCCGGACTCTGCGGGCTCCCAGGACTGCTGCCAGATCTACGGGGACAGGTAAGGTCAAGGGTCACCGCTTGCGGTGATCCGCGTATCAATGCAGTCTGTTGCCTCCGGTCTCTGGGGACAGACCGGAGGTGCTGGCAGTGGCGGCTGGCCCCCCCCATACCCCGCGCGTCCACTAGACCTGGGAACTTGAACAGTAGCAGGAGCCGGGGGTTAATAGCCAGCCAGGGGAGGCAGCCTTCCCTGTTTAGCAGCTCCTCAGCTCAGCGTGTCTTTCCGCTCGGGTCTGGCGTCGCTGGGCTGCTCTCCTCCAATGGCTACTCCCACTCTGAGGTCTCCGGTGGCCATCTTTTTCTATAGTGGCAGTGCAGATCTCCCAGGCTTTGCGTGGACCGCTCCCCCTGTATACATCTTCGCTGCAGGGACAGTGTATGCAGCACTATAGCCCTCACAGACATGGAATCTTGGCAGGTTGATTGTAGTGACAAGGTGCAGTATACTCACTGCACCTTGTCACTGCATGGTATGTGACTTTTGCTAGCATTTATTTCTGAATACTGTCAGACTATACCTATCCCTTTCCTTTTCCTACAGCCCTGACAGGTGTGTGTAGGAAGGTTTTTCTTTGATCTCACTTATATAAATTCAATTATTTGTGAGGTCTGTCACATACAGTTGTGTGCTACTCAGAACCATATCTGTGGACCTATGTGTTGCATGCTTGTGGGTTCTCCAGTTTAGCGCTACCAGACCTCCCATCATATCATTACATTCAATATATTTATTGAATATAATATATATTTAATATAATAAATTTAATTTAATATATATATTAATTTAGTCAGCCATGTCTGACAAGGAAGTCGAGCGCTCCACTGCTCCCACTCTGCTCTGCTGCAGGCGCTGCACTGCAGGGGTTGGAAAGGAGGATTTATCGCAGGATAGGCTGTGTGTAAGGTGCTATCAGTTCCTTGGTCCTTCCAACCCCCCCAACTATGGGACCGGACCCGCTTTGGGGGGTGTTTTCTCAGGTGCTGGCTCCCATCGCCGAATGCCTGGCAGTCCTGGCTGTTCTCCTCCATATGGGGTTACCCCAAACAGCCATCCTCCCCTCTCAGGGTATCCCGCAATTATGCAGTCTCCTCCGGTTACTCAACAGTCTGTCATTCCCTTCCAGGGACTTCCGCAAGCTGGTCAGCCACCTTGGGTGGATGTGTTCTCTAATTTAGTCCAGAGTTTGGCGGCCTCATCTTCGGCCTTTCAGACCATGCTACGGAGTGAAAAGCCTCAGAAGGCGTCTAAACGGCCTGTTATGTCATCCCAATCTACGCAACTGTCAGGCACGGACGCGTCTTCGGATGATGGGGAAATGCCCGAGGGATCTGATTGGGATTCCCCTGTCCAGGAGGTGGAACCTAAATCTTTTATTAATGTGCCAGCATTGGTAAGGGCGGTTCGATCCATTCTTGACATAGAAGATGACGTTCCGGCCCCTAAGTCCAAATACCCGAATTTCAAACAGGCAAAAGTGACATGAGCAGTTTCTCCTCTCTTTGGCCAGCTGACAGACCACATGGCGGAGACCTGGCAATCGCCTAGTAAGAGGTTTCAGCTGCAAAAACGTTTATCTTCTAGTTAGCAGTTTCCCGCAGGTCATTGCAAAAAGTGGGAATCAGCGCCTTCGGTAGATTCACACATTACTCACTTATTCAAGAGTGCTACACTGCCTATGCCTTCCATTTCATCCCTAAAAGATACCACGGACAGGAAGGTGGAGACTTGCTTGAAATCAATCTATTCTCTCTTAGGGGCTGTGGCCCGTCCGTCCATGGCTATCTGAGTGGCTAAGGCCATTGAGAGCTGGGCAAATGTGCTGGAGGATACTTTCCCTGATGAGGCTCCCGAGACTCAGAGAGCTTTAGTGGGACACATGAGAGATGCCGCCGCCTAGGTTGGTGAGGTGGCTTTGGATACCAGTGTACTGACCTCCAGAGTCTCGGCCGCAGCTGTGTCTGCCTTGTGGTTACGCTACTGGAGGGCAGATGCCGATTCCAAAAAGGTCCTGGAGGCCTTGCCCTTCAATGGGGAGATATTGTTTGGCCCAGACCTGGACAAAATTGTAGACATCCTGGCGAAGACTAAGTCAGCTTTTCTGCCATCGGCAGCTGTGCCTTCAAAGGCTAGGACCTCTGCATTTCCGTCCTTTCGTTCTCAGGGGAAGTCCAAAGTCAGTCCTTCCCTAGGCAATCGGCGGCCAAGTCAACCCCTAAGCCTAAGAAACAAGCTTGGAGCACTAGACGCCCTACTTCCAAGCCGGAGGATAAACCCTCAGCCTGATGGGACGGGCTTCCCCCTGGGGGATCCCAGAGGTCGATTTCTTCAATTCGCCCAGTGCTGGTTCAATACCACCACGAATGTTTAGATACGAGAAATGGTCTCTGGTCTCTCAAGGGTATGTCCTCTCCTTTCGTCACAGACCTCCCCACCAGTTTTCTGCACGAGTCCTCCTCTGGATGAAACCAAGGCCTTGCAGATTCGGGGAGCCATAGAGTCCTTGCTGAAAGCAGGGGTCATTGTTCCAGTTCCGCTTTCTCAGCGCGGGACGGGTTACTACTCTACTCTTTTTCTAGTTCAGAAACCCAATGGGTCTCATCGGCCTATCCTCAATCTAAAGTCTCTGAACAAGCTCCTCAGAGTGCCCAAATTCAGGATGGAAACTTTGCGTTCCATCATTCTGGCTATGGAACCTGGGGACTACATGGTCTCCCTGGACATCCAGGATGCCTACCTTCATGTTCCCATAGCGCCTTCACACCAACGGTATCTGCGGTTTGCTATACGGCAGCAACACTTCCAGTTTCAGGCGCTGCCCTTTAGCCTCTCCACAGCTCCAAGGGTATTCACCAAAATTATGGCTGTCATGGCTGCCCATCTAAGGAGCCAAGGTATACGGCTTCAGCTATATCTCGACGACCTCCTATTGCTGGCGGGCTCTCCAGAAGTACGAATACGACATCTGTACCTGACAATCGCTTGTCTGCAAGCGCACGGGTGGCTGATAAATTGGAAAAAGTCCTCCCTCATTCTCTCACAACAGAGGATGGTTCATTTGGGAGCCCTTCTAGATTTTCAACAGCAGAGGATCTTTCTAACCTCTGAAGAGATCTCCTCCCTACAATTGCGGGTGTGCAGTTGCCTGAACAGTTGCTGGGTGTCGGTTCTCTCGGCAATGCGTGTTCTAGGGTCCATGGTGCCTATGTTCGACATGGTGAAATATGCCCAGTTCCATTCCAGGCCCCCGCAGGGGCTGATTCTATCCAAATGGAATGGGTTACCACACCGGATCAGGACCCAGATGCTGGTGTTGTCTCCGGAGGTGTGCCCGTCTCTGCCTTGGTGGCTTCAGACATCTCATCTCACCAGGGGCCGACCCTTTTGGATCCCGGACTGGGTTCTTCTCACAACAGATGCCAGTCTCCGGGGTTGGGGTGCAATGAGAGGTCCACTCAATTCAGGGCCGTTGGACAGCGGAAGAAGCAATTCTCCCGATCAACATTCTGGAACTTCGGGCCGTGTACAGGGCCTTCCAGTTGGTGGGTCACGTTCTTCAAAAAAAAGCCGTGTAGATTCAGTCCGACAACGCCACCATGGTGGCGTACATCAACCATCAAGGGTGCAGTCGCAGTCGAGCAGCGATGACAGAGGTGTCACGCATCCTGTCTTGGGCGGACTGCCACCTTTCAGCCATCTCGGCAGTGTTCATTCCAGGAGTCCTCAATTGGGAAGTGGACTTCCTCGGCAGTCACAACGTGCATCCCGGGGAATGGTCTCTTCACCAAGAGGTGTTTCAACTCCTTGTGGACAAATGAGGCTTGCTGGAGGTGGACCTCATGGCCTCTCATCACAATCACAAGTTGCCAGTGTACGGGTCCAGTACAAGAGATGCCAAAGCAAGCTCGGTGGACGCTCTGTCGGTAAGATGGACCTTCCAGTTTGTGTATCTATTCCCTCCGATCTCCCTGCTTCCTCGAGTTCTTCGGACATTCAAGCAGGATGACGGCACAATTCTGCTGGTGGCTCCGGCTTGGCCCAGACGTCTTTGGTACTCAGATCTTCGGAGTCTCTCCATCGATACTCCGTTCCTGCTGCCTCAACGTCCGACCCTGTTGTCTCAGGGTCCCTGCCTTTATCCAGATCTGGGTCATCTGTCTTTGATTGCGTGGCTTTTGAGACATACATCTTAAGGTCCAAGGGCTTCTCTAGCTCGGTCATCAGCACGATGCTGCGGGCACGCAAGCCTGGCTCAGCTAGGATCTACCACAGAGTGTGGTATATCTATTTTCAGTGGTGTGGCATGAGAAATTACGATCCTCAAATGTTTCGTGTTTCTAGGATTTTGGCATTCCTTCAGTCTGGGTTGGACCTCAGCAAACGCATGGCCTCCTTAAAAGTCCATGTTTCAGCACTGTGTGGTTCCAGGGAAGGATAGTTCCTCTACCGGATAGCCGCACCTTTTTCCAGGGAGCTCTCAGGATTCAGCCTACCTTTGTTCCCCCAGTGGCTTCTTGGGATTTGGCGGTGGTTCTTCGGGCCCTCCATTTGAACCACTAGAGTCAGTGGAACTCAAGTGGTGGATGACCAAGACTTTTTTTCTCCTGGCGATTGCTTCGGCCAGTAGGGTATCAGAATTGGGGGCGCTTTCCTGTCGTTCTCCCTTTCTGATATTTCACCAGGACAGGGCGGTGCTTCGCACTCGTCCAGGTTTTCTACCTAAAGTGGTTTCTAATTTCCACATTAATCAGGAAATTGTTGTACCGGCCCTTTCAGTCACCAGACCTCTCGGCTGGTGAGGCCTCCTTGGATGTGGTCTGTGCTCTCAAAATTTATGTGGACCGGACCAATTCCCTTCAGAAATCAGATTTTTTTATTCTTATTCTTTGGATTTCACAAGAGGGGATGGCCAGCCAACAAACAAACTTTGGCTAGATGGCTTTGTTTGGCTATTTCTGAAGCTTATATGCAGGCAGGCCTGCCTGTTCCAGCCTCTGTTAAGGCTCATTCTACTCAGTCTGTGGGCCCCTCGTGGGCAGCTCACCGTAGCGCCTCGGCTGTTCAGCTGTGTAAGGCGGCCACGTGGTCTTCCATCCAGACCTTTCTGAGGTTCTATGCTTTTGACACCTTTGCCTCACAGATGCTTCCTTTGGGCGTCAGATTTTCCTCTCAGTGCAGGAGCGTCCCCATCCTTAATTGGACTGCTTTGGGACATCCCCAAGGTCAACCCTGTGGACCCTGAAGAAGAAAATGAGAGATATGGTAAGAACTTACCCTTGTTATCTCTCTGTCTTCAAAGTCCTGACGCACTTCGCTTCATATGGGCTGTGTTACTGGTCACCGGTTTTCCGTCTCCCTTTCTTTGAGTATGATTTTTGTGTATTCCAGTCTTCCTTCTCTGTTGTTCCTCCTCCGGCCTTTACTTACCAACTGAGGTGCCTGTGGCTCGGGGGCGGGGTATAGAGGAGGATGGATCCAGTACATCCTGGGAGCTAAAGCTTTTAACTGCGTGGTGCCCGTGGATCCAGATCCAGCTATACCCCCAATGTCAACCCTGTGGACCCTATGGACTTCGAAGAAAGAGAGATAAACAAGGGTAAGTTCTTACCATAGCTCTCATTTTACAAATTTTACATAATTTGCTAATTAAAAAAAATATATATTAGCCAATTCAGGCTTTCCCTCTACAGTACTACTATTATTGTATTTGTGCACCCAGAGCCTCTCCAGAATTTGCTCAGCCTTCCCAACACTGCTATAACACTGCACCCCCCCCCACTCTCCAAAAACTTCCCCATGGCTGCTACCACCCCCCACCCCCAAATACTGCACCAGCACTGCTCTCATTCCAGTTTGCTTCCCGTAAGAGATGCGGAGATGTTGCCCATATCAACCAAATGGCTTCTAGCTGTCATTTATCTAGTACAGTCTATATAATGAGAGCTGGAAGCTGATTGGTTGCTATGGGCTACTTCTCCACTTTACCGCTTTTGAAGGTCTGATACATCTCTCCCATGATCACATCAATAGAAGCATCTGGGAGTCAGTTTAAGAACTTCGCTCAACACTGCCACGGGTTAGATAACTAAGAAGCTTCTTTAATTACAGTAAGTTGTGTGGCCACCACCAACATGGAATGAATTAGGTTTTCATTTTATTCCCCAGCTGTCAACGGTGTTGTGTGGCGTGGCGGCATCCCCCTTTTAGCCAGGACGTCCTGGGCAGCAGCTTTATTAGACTAATGACTGATCAGGCACTGGCTGTGAGTATTGTTCAAAGTGAAGTGTGTCAAAAAATTGTTCAATATCTGCATGCAGTATTACACAATATTTATCAACGCTGTTCTCCTTTTCATTATTATTTCACTCTATGAGCTAAGAGGTTGAATGAGTATTAACCAAGCAGCTGTTTAATACTCATTCTGACAATTATTTGCTTATTAATTTTGATGTTGCCTGCAGCTAGTGCTTGATAAAGAAAAGTGCGATGTGGAACCACTTATCCTAAACTGTAATTCACAGTTATAAAGACAGAAAAGAAAATTACTGGTTTTTGGTAAGAATTTCAAACATACAGACATGGGGTCCGATTCAGAGATTTACACAATGCCGATATTTACACCGATTGAGCGATTTTTAGCCATTGCGCATGCGCGAAAGCTGTACTACCCACACTCGGCGATTAGTTTGTGATTAAGCTTGCACAGAAGATAGTGACAGGTAGTAAGCATTTGGGAGAGGTACCAGGGTTGGTGGAACAGGCCTGTCTGACCGTTCAAACGCCGTTTCATGGGCATGCATAAATCAGCCATTGCGATCTCCTTCACAGCATGAAAGCTCTCTGCATGTCAGGAGACAGGTCAGTCTTACTCAGAAGCTGTGTGGCAGCCCGATCTGTATAGCTGTTCCCAATGTTTGTGCTGATGCATGTCATCGGACGAATATGAGAAAGCAGTACAGGTTGAGTCTCCCATATCCGTAATTCTATTAACCGAAATATTTTTTTGGGCAGCCGTGACGTCATGACGTGACCTGGCGTCAATGACGTCACAGATCAATGACCAATCATTAGCGGCGTGGGCATGGTCTATATGCCGCGCTCCCCCCACTGCAGCGCAAGCCAGGCACTTCGTGACACCGGCTGGACTCCCCCGCAGCACCTGATGTACCCATTGCAGGACCTACCCCCGCCGCACATGCCGGGCCTCACGTGACACCTGCCGGACTTCACCCGACAGCCGCCGGATCACTCACGACATCCACCGGACACCCCAGCAGCACACACCAGGCCTCCTGTGACATCTCCTGGACCCCCCTGCAAGGTATTCTATTAACCGAAATTATCCAAAATCCGAAATGCTCCCGGTCCCGAGCATTTCGGATATGGGAGACTCAACCTGTAGTAGGCGTCCCTATGCTCGGGAAAGCTTTGGAATACATTAGCGTATTTACACAATTGCTACCCGTAATCATTAATCTCAGAATCAGTCCCATGATCACCACGTGGCTCTTCTTGCTGTAACTATGACATGGTCTACTGATCAATATACTGGAAATAGTAGTGCCATGGAAATTTTAGGAAAACGAGAGCAATGTTAATTGTGAATGTTTATTTTAGGCATAATGCTACAAATGATAGATAATACCTGATCCAAAAAATGCCAAGTTTTAACCATTTCAGATAATAGAAAGCACAATCAAAAAATAAAATATCGGTGGAAACTAAACACTAAGGAAAAAAAAAAACCACCCCTCACCAGGGAACCCTCACAGCAGACAGGGAACATAAAGGGAGTGTGAGAGCCAGTCTGGGAGTAGGTGCATGAAGATTGAAGAACCACTGTTATCATAAGCCCCACTTGGCCTGGCCCCTACCACCCTGGGGGTCTGTACACTAATGGATACAGACACCAGGATCCAGAGCCCATCACATCTTAACCAGAAAGACCTCTTCCAGAACGTGGGAGATGTTTTACAGTCACTTCGATGAACGCAGTGCTGATGTGACACTGCTGGCCCCTGGTCCTAGCCCTGCACATACACCAGTGTTGTCCGAGACTGCTCAGCAGCGTCTTCTGACTTCCGCCACAGTCTGGTGCAAACATAATGAAAATAAATCAAGGAAGACAAAAAAAAGAAAGAAGCAAATGTTGCACCTAAGAAAGCCCCATTCTCTTGGGCTTTTAATCTAAACTGTAGCTTCCCAGCAGGCACCGGGTACAGGTAGGAGGACAAGATTTAGAGCTTGACCTCTTGCCTGGTGTGTTCGCATCATTTGTGACCAGGCTGTGTATTACCCGATATGGTCGCTAACAATGTGACTAGTCCAAAACGAACACTGGGCAGCTGCCAGAAGATAATCATCCAGCAGCTGCCAATATCAGGGGGACCTCCTAGCCCCTCTGCATCCTTGCCCCTCCCCCAGTGTCTGCTGTGCTACCTATCATTGCTAATCGGGCAGCACGGCAGGACCCCAACCTGATGGTTGCTCAGAAGAGCAGCCACCGGAAAAATGCAAAGTCACGATGGTCCGATCATCAAAGGTCCGCTATATCGATGACAGACATGTTAAAATTTACACATTCTGTGGTTTTGGGAAAAAATATTAGCCAGATAAGTGGTTAAAGTGCCTACACTCTTGGTTTACCACTACACCCAAATGTTGCCAGCTTCCCTCATTTGGAGGAAAATGAAAAGATTATGTCATGCTATGAGTTTTAGAACATACGTATTTCTGGACAAAAAGGGAAAAACATAAAATAACCACAAATACCTCACCTGATTTTTTCCTTTGCGCCGATAATTCCGTCTAACAAGACTTTTGTAGTTCTCATTCTTTTTGGTTAGGTAATAGAAAAGAACACAATCTGACACAGTCTGTAAGACATTGGATGAAGAAATATTCATGCATGTATTATTGGTAAAGGTGAACCATATTCAGCACAGTGAGGTTATAGGTACAGCTGTAAGGTTGACAGTATATGTAGTTAATGAATTATAATTAGTTCTATGAGTGCTTGTCTTATAACGTTATTACATGTGCACACTGCTCTCAAAAGAAGACACATCTTTAGACTTTGATAAATGGTGTGTGCGTTTTCATGGAATGTAAACACAGGTCTTTTACCTTAAGAGACAGTTGAATGCAACAGTTTATATATTTACTGGTTTAACTTATCTATATACAGTACAGAGGAAAAAAGGGGGGCTAGGCTGCACAGCCTAATCTTAAACATAATAAGAGGTGCTACCATGCTGAGTCCTGTAGTTTTACAGCAGAAATAAAGGGGAGATGCAGATGCACACTATAAGCACTTATGGTGCATACACACGGGACGATCGTCAGCGATAACGATACCGCTTAACAATCTCCTGGGTGTGCTGGATGATCAAGATCAATCATCCAGCACACCACCAACGACGGCTAACGATCGCGGGTCCCTATAGTAACCTGGTCGATATCGACCAGGTTGGCCTGCATGCAGGGGCGATGGATGATATCGTTATCGTCCATACGTGCCCGCGCATCGCAGGTCGTTGGTGGGTTGGAAGGGATCAAAAAATGCACAATATGAACGAGAACGATATGATCTATATCGTTATCGTTCATATCGAGCATTTTAAATGTCCCGTGTATACGCACCATAAGAATTCTAATATCCAAAATATTTATAATTAACATGGTTTTTCTTAGTGCTTATAGCATACTTGCCTACTCTCCCAGAAGTTGCAGGAGGTTCCCGATTTTTCGGGGAACCCCCCCGCACCCCCAAAAGAGTAGGGAAATCTCCAACATCACGCTGACTACCTAGTGAAGTAGGCAGGATGGGGAAATTTTCTGAGCAATTTGTGGGTCCGTAGGGAGGGGACAGGGCTAAATGATGCGAATCGCTGCATTTAGCCCTGCCCCCTCCTCAAGGACCCCCAAATCGCCTAATGAAGGCTAAAGTTTGGCTCCGCCCCCCAGAAGATGAGAGCAGCGGGATCTCTCCAGATGTTCCCGGAAAGGTGCAGCGAAAAGTTGGTAAGTATGGCTTATAGTGCGCACCTGCATCTCCACGTTTTTCTGCTATATATAGCACATGTAGATTCAAAAAATAAAATTAGAAATACAGAAAAATGGTCTTAATCAAAATCACTAAACATACTGAGTTAAGCATTCTGGTTCCGGATAGCTCCGTGTGTGGGGACCGCCTGATATGTCGGCTGTCGCATCGCAAGGTGCATATCACACCGTGTATGGGGCCCTTAACCCTAACAATCAACAAAAAATGCCCATATGTCAACATTCTCAACTTATCGACATTTTAACCATATCGAACTAAGGACCTCATTCAGAGTCTCTCACTAGATGCGATCGCTCGCCCCCAGCGTATGCCAATTTGTCAAAGTGACGCCACGGGAAGCAATCGCTCGGCAAGGCATAAGCACGCCCACCATGTCTTAGCGAGCGGCCAGCGTACGCCCAATCGCACAGACAGAGCCGCCCACCAGTATACGTCATCTCCAGGAAGTATATTAAAAAATTGGTACATCGAGGACATTCGTAAGCGATCGCAGCGCTTGTGGTTGCCTTACCCTACCGCAAGCACTGCGAGGACTTCAGTGTAAAAACAGGCATGTGACATGTATTATGACGCTGCGGGTTAATTATGCACGCCTCTAAAGCGTTCGCACCTCCATTCCCCCGTTATTAGTGTCCTGCCCCTGTTACCACCCACAAACGGCCTCTCCTGTCACTCATTTCACTGGGCTGTCTTTGCTGGGCGAGCGAGCGGCCTCCGATCGCACACAGTAGTTCGCGCACGCGCAGAACGAAGTGTACGCAAACCTTCGGGCCGCTTGCGAGCGCATAGCGCTAGTGAGAGACTCTGAATGAGGTCCTAAGTGTATGTCGATATATTGGTTGTTGTCCTAACGTCCATATCAACATTCTGACTGTAGACATTCAGAAAGTGTCAACATTCTGGTGTCAATCTTCTGAATGTCGACTACCCGACCGGATACCCATCTTGCATAGAGTGCAGACTAGAGGACTTTACTATTGAACATACAGATTGAGAAATATATATTTCAATCGACAACATACACTAAAGACTGTTTAGGCCATCAGAACACTGTAAAATATTAGTAACCATCCAACATACCTTTCTCTCCAAGAATGAAGCAATGAACACAAAGTTCTTTGGTTGCTGGATAAATCTATAAGACAATTGATAAAATAATGAGAATTAATCTAATCTCACTTCAGTACAAGCCAAATGACATTACTTTTCATCTAGCACCACATTACATTAGAGTACATTGCAATTTTGTTCCAGTCATCCACCATTTAGCACATTCTACATGTCCTTGCTCATTCTCTTTGGAGTGTAAACTCTTAGGGGTATGTTTACTAAAGTGAGAGTTTTAAGAGATGTTGCCCATAGTAACCAAATCATATTCTATCTATCTATTATCTTCTCGAAGGTGCTAGTTGAATATTAAGTAGAATCTGATTGGTTGCTATGGGCAACATCTCCAATTCTAAAAACTCTCACATTAGTAAATATACCCCTTACTCTTAACAATGCATAGCTCACTTGCTGGCTGTTTACTCTATTGTTGTAATCTCTGATTGGCCAAAGGATAAAACATTTTGTAAGCCTAGTATTGCATTCCATCTGTTAATTCAGTATAGATCCCAACATATTCTGCCAGATGGGAGTTTAAGTTTCACAAAAGCTGGAGAGAGCCAACGTCTGCTGGTGAATGTGCTAGGTCCTCCAGCTTACAGGGTTAATGTACAAGTGTAGGATTTGGAGACTGTCCTCATATTGTTATTATTTTGTCTGATGCTCCAGCTGTAGACATATTAAACTACGTACGTACATTCATTATTAAAATAATTTTCACTGTGGCTGATGAAAAGGACAAATTCCACATTGCAAGCAAATACACCGTCCTCTTCAATTTTATGTTTAGCCTAATTTTCTTTGCAAGATAATTAAATGTACGCTGGACACTGGTCTGCTAAACTATTGAGCTATGTGTAATTTGCTAAGCTACATTACATGGTCAAAGAGAATATTGCACAGGCCCTAGATAACAAAGGTAATTATTAAAGTGCAGACATCTATGGTTCTTTTTAGTCTAAGCTCCAAGGGACTGATGATTGCATTAACAGAACAAGATGCTATTTATTACAAGTCCCTATGAGGTATTCAGATGTGTGAATGCATACAGGACCATAGTGCACACATGTGGATCCAGCCCTGTATTATATAAAGCATCCCACATTCATCCTGCATTAACTTTAAAGCATTTTGCGGTTCTAAACCACCACCTTTTATTCATGTCTTATATTTTGTACCCTCCTCCCACCCAGTACAATATTTAAGCCAATCAAAACTACACTAATGTAAAATTAACTATTTAGAGCAGGTAGTATTAATAAAATCGGTAGAAATGAAAATATTTCCATTACTGCTCATTTCCCATGCATGTCACTCTAGCTGCTTATGCTTATATAGAACACTGCAATGGAGATTTTAATACCCTACATGGGATTGTTCACGAGAAATTCACAAGCAACAGGGGAATGCCCCAAACAAATTATTAGTGTAAGATCACATCAGACTGAAAATGGAAGGATACTACCACATCTCAATTCTGAAACCCAATTTCAAGTTTAGGTTTTAGCAGAACAAAATGTTCCTGTACCTTGAAAAATTAACACTTTGGAGACAATTCAATTAGCGGCGGTAGTCATAAAGTTCCGGAGAACTTGTAGAAACGCCAGTACCTTGCGGTCATTAACATCACATGTGTTCTAGCTCCATAGAGGAGCACAGAAAAATGCAGGGTATTGGTCTACTGTAATTCCCGGTGATGGGCACAGCCACACAGCCCCAATGACTGAAATGGCTTTAGTAACAGGGCTGGTGATTTTGGCAGGTCACGGTAAAAGTTGTTTTAACAGAAAAAAATAAAACTATTCTAGAAGAAATCACCAAGAAATCCATCCAGTACATGTATAATCTTTATGAAGGGTTTCCATGCCTTAGAAAAGCTACAGTTGAGACAGCAACAATTATTTCAGCGAATGCAAGTTGGAGCCTCAAATAGGCAAACCTGGGACTAAATCAATTCAAACATATTTACATATTGTCAGTCTTTACCATGTGCGAGTTGACATTGTAAGAAAGCACCTGAAAAATCAAAATATTTAAAATAAAACAGGCACTTGTGGTTTACCCCAATTATTATTAGATGAATATATGCATAGTATCTTAGACTTCTACAAGAATTCAGTGCTTCATGGGAATTTCCCAGCAATCCTATGCTGATGTGTCGTTGTCTGACTTAGCAGAGTAATACGAGGAGAATGTTGCGGTGATTACATTAGATCCTCTTGAGGAAAAATGATTTACTACATCAAGAGGAGATTGATTGTATGTGGTCAGCCTTCGGAAAGGCACAATACACTCTAGCCCCACAATTACTTTCTACAACAGTCAAAATCTGAGCCAGAGCAAGATTAATGCAATGAAAACCAAGGATACAAAGTGCTGTTATTACATTTATGCATATCAACCTAGGGCATCGTATTGAAGCTTTTGGAGATCTGTAGTGCATTAGACAATGCAATTTTACAATCACTTATATGGCATATATCAGACTTCTCTATGAAGTGGGGATCAGTTATCTAAAATATGTGTAATGGACACAAATAGGCAAACCTTGGACTACAGGACTGTAGGATCATAGGCTGCTGCTACTTCTAAAAAAAAAACAATGAAGGGCAGACGGAATTGATGTGTTGTAGCCATAATCTATAAAGATTACAATAAAAAAAAATCTGCATGTACTGTAAGAAAGCTCATGACTAATATCTTACCGGAATGGCACTGTGGTAACATTTACATTGTATTAGTCTGCAGAGTTACAATACACCAAAAGGCAGCCAGCCTGTCACGATTTGGCTTAGCTCCGCCTCTTTCTGTATGAACACCAAATGCTCTTTTATACGGCATAATATCATATTTAATAGGATCCACCATTCAAACATTTAGATATGCAAGACATGAGATAAATGCCATGAAATAATGCAGTAACCCAGGTTATTTAGATTAGGGTTTCTCAGCAACGCTGCTATCATTGTGTACCCCCCCCCTTAAGTATCTGAAACATTGCCAAGTACTATCGCCCCTAAATGTCTAAGTGCTTAATCAATGCCCCATGTGATTTTCCTATTACACATTTTGTTATTTACTACCAGAGCAACCTGTTATTTGACAGTTAAGTATCTCCTGTATCTGTGTGCAGGAGCATGGGGGTGTGTGCAGGAGCATGGGGGTGTGTGCAGGAGCATGGGGGTGTGTGCAGGAGCATGGGGGTGTGTGCAGGAGCATGGGTGTGTGTGCAGGAGCATGGGTGTGTGTGCAGGAGCATGGGTGTGTGTGCAGCAGCGTGGGTGTGTGTGCAGCAGCGTGGGTGTGTGTGCAGCAGCGTGGGTGTGTGTGCAGCAGCGTGGGTGTGTGTGCAGGAGCGTGGGTGTGTGTGCAGGAGCGTGGGTGTGTGTGCAGGAGCCTGGGTGTGTGTGCAGGAGCCTGGGTGTGTGTGCAGGAGCCTGGGTGTGTGTGCAGGAGCCTGGGTGTGTGTGCAGGAGCCTGGGTGTGTGTGCAGGAGCATGGGTGTGTGTGCAGGAGCATGGGTGTGTGTGCAGGAGCATGGGTGTGTGTGCAGGAGCATAGGTGTGTGTGCAGGAGCGTTAGCCGATAAATCGCTTCAAACACTGCTGCAACAGACAGGTCAGGAGGTTGCATCTTATGAGCTGCTTAAACACAGATTAGAAGGAGGACATATACAGTATAAGTACATTTTGACTTAAATTGCAAAGAAAAAACATTCAGATTTGATCAGGCTTTGTAACAGAAGTTATTCTCTGTACAGAATACTATAGAAAGAACACAATGTATTTTCTCGGAAACCAATCAACCAAACAAAATATTTCAGTTTGCTGTTTAATGTGTTAAGAAATATACTCATCAAGCATAGTTATCGCAGTGAACAGGAGTGTGAGCGATAATTACAAGGCCAAAAGTGAAGGATACACTGTATAATATTTATACTAAACCTACAGTGTAGTCAATATAAACAGCTCATGTACAATCTAGTTTCAGCTAGTGAAGTTTAATTGAATCTTTCTACAGTTTCTTTTTAATTGTGTGAATTGAAGGTCTGCACTATCATTCTTGTTATTCCTTGTTGACAATATCTGACTGGGTTTGTCTGCTATTGTGATAATTTATTTAGAGTACACTAGACCTATTCTTTTATATTGGGTCAGTGCTTATTAGGGAAACTAAATGCTCATCTGTCTAGAGTGAAGCTGGGTACACGCCTATGCAATTATCAGGCTGATCATCCGATATCGGCTAATTAGCTCAATGATTGCGTACAGTAGGTGTGTGCAGGAGAGTAGCCGATAAACCGCTTCAAACTCTGCTGCAATGGTCAGATCAGGAGGTTGCCTCTTATGAGCTGCTTAAAAACTTGGATGCTCGACCTCCCGATCCCCTTGTGTATACATATTTGGTGCCTCTGTGGTTGGTAAACAGTGATTACATTTTGTTATAAATTTCTGTGTAGAACACTGGAAAATGATTTCCAAATAATAATTGCCAAATTAAATATATTTAAGAAATTTCTCCTCCCCCAACCCAACAATGTCTGGAGGTTTAACCAGCAAAAATCTGAAAGTTATTCTAGTTACAAAGGTGAAACATTCAAGAATAACGTAACACAATATACAACATTAATTGAAGGCAAAAATCAGATTTCCTTTGAGTACTATACTTCCATTTTAAATAACATGCCTATGCTGTACGTCCTTTTTCAGTATTTTGGTCAGTCTAGTTTTCCCTGGTTGCCAAGATATTGCACAAGCTACGATAATAGCCAATTGGCTTGATATTGCAGTGTGTCCAAACAGAGCCTAATGGCACATAATATAATATGAGCTAAGGGCCTGATTCAGACCCGCTCGCGAGCGCTGAGCGCTCGCAAGCGGGTCGATGGTGTCCTAGTGCACATGCGCACGACGGAGGGAGCTCCGTCGTGCGCATGCGCGAGACCCGCATAGCGACAGCCAAGCTGTCGCTATGGGTCTCGCACCAAAGGGGGCGTGCTGTCGATGGTGATTGACAGCACGCCCCCTTTGGTGGGCGTGCCGGGGGCGTTGCTGCCCAGACAGAGGTGTTCCCATGGGAACGCCTACCATCTGGGGCCGGCCCCACTGACATCACTAGTGATGTCAGTGGGAGTGCTTTTGGCTCTGATAGAGCCAAAATCACTCCTGGGCTTGCGGCAACGAGAGCCTACCGCAGGGTCTCGTCACAAGCCCGATGGTCGCGATGGTCTTGACCATCGCGACCATCTTTTTGGCTGTTCGCATAAGCTGTGGGTAGTCACCCACAGCTATGCGAGCGGCCAGGAGGCCGATCCAATTTTAGGTAGGAGGGCCCTGATTCAGAGCGAGCGCTCTGGTCAGAGCGTCCGGCTCTGAATCAGGCCCTAAATCAAAATCAATAAAATGTATTCATTTTAGTAAATGGAGTAATGCAATGCCCACTATTTATCAGTGTGTGACTGTGCAAACTTGTGCCAGAGAAGTGCCAGTTTAAGATCTGGATGTTCTGCACATGTTAAGAACAACCAAATTCCATTTAATCAGGCCAACAAATTACATCCAGATGAGCCCCTACAAGTCCACTTTATGCTCAACACACAGCATTGCCCTGTGGAGACATTACTGCTGTCAGTGCAGATGTTTAGTCTAGACCAGTGTTTCCCAAACTCTTTCCTCATGGAGGAGACCTGGAAAACATGCATTGCTAGTGCTCCCTGAGGAATGAGTTTGGGAAACACTGATCGAGACTAGATGCTATTCAAAAAGTAACACTAATGAATAAGAGTATGAAAATGCCAAAGGTTTTCTTTAGAAGTGCTACATCCAATCATATTTAATTTTACACAAAAACACTTTGCACTTGATACCTTGTACGTAATTCTGAGGGATAACCTTTCAGACCAAATGTGTCGCTGGATTGTTCAATAATGATGTATTTAACATGACCAGATTAGAGCTTGAACACATACAGGAATCTACTGTAATGATCTGTGCAGTAATGGGCATATGAATTATGTAAATCTATTATTACCAGA
Source organism: Taudactylus pleione (assembly GCA_031769625.1). NCBI lineage: Eukaryota > Metazoa > Chordata > Amphibia > Anura > Myobatrachidae > Taudactylus > Taudactylus pleione. Next base: position 15,137,052 of record JAUIMM010000281.1, on the reverse strand, counting down.
CGCCGGCTGTGTAAAGATTGCCACACGAGCAGCTTGACGCATACGGATGATAATTACAAGGCAGGGTTCATACAACAAAAATACTTTTCATGAAAAGAAAGTTCAAAAGGATGTTAAAATAATTTTTGTCCATATCAACAAAGTAAAAAATAAAGTCAGTTTGTAACAATTTTTTTTTATCCCTTGCTGTGGAAATACACACAGCATAAACAAAGAGTATGTGTACAAAGACACAACAAGAATAAGGAGCCATTTTATGGGTCTGCGTCCTACAAATCGAAACTCACTTATCCCTAAAGGTGTCCTTCTCTTGTTCACTCCACATGTTCATGACCTGCCGCTCCTTATACACCTTCATGGGGTCATCCATCAGGCCATTCATGTTGATGAACTTGATGCGCTGCTGCTCTGCATCAAACAGCATAGGGGGTATGACAGCCAGCTGGCGCATCTGTTTCTCCAAGTTCTATAGAAAAAGCACATTAGAAGTGACCACACAGTGACTGAAAGGGAACAATGTGTTATTTAAGTGCACTAAAAGTTGTTAGATATTCACATTCTGTATACACAAAGCACAGTGGGCACCATCTACGAAGTACAATACAAAATGCTTTGCACCAATGTACCTGAATGGTCTGCTAAGCGCACTCCTAGGTTTACACTTATTTGCAGACTAGAAGCCCACCTAGATTTGTCAGGAGGCAGAGAAATATGAAGACGTGCACTGGGCACAACATTCATCCTCTGACCACTTTACAACAATCTGCTTAATTAAGTAAAACCTTATTGTTTTCTACTAAACTACTGCCCTGTTTAACCTTTCTTATGGCCTAAATTTATCGCAAGTGAAGGGACATTGAAACGTTTTTTCTTAGGGTGCCCACACACATACCGATATACTCACGATCCGATGATGTGTCCGATTTCCCTTGAAATTCTCCCCGGCAGCTCAGCACACGATCAGCACACGATCAGCACACGATATGCTGTCCAATCTTCATACGATTTCCAGCAGCCAGACTTTTTTATAGTGCATTGTGTCCAGATTGTCAGATCTGCCGTGCAGTACGGCAGATCTGAAGATGCGATGTGCGACCTGTGGGGGCGCGCATCGCATAGTGAGTGGGGACTCACGATTTGGGCATTTTTTACCCGATCTGTCGCTCCAATGTGTCGTAATTGGCCAGATCACGAAAAAATCGCTATGTGTGTGGGCACCCTTATGCTTTGTGTGAGCTTTATACTACACTGTTTGGAGCAAAAAATGTGCCTCTCCGAAAATGCAACATGAAAGCACAAAATGTTTTGTAGTTAAAGTATAGGATGAGAGGCCTGTGAGGTGAAAATTACCATGCTCCCCTCCATTCAGCCAGGAACAATAATAATGCTATGTACACACTTGAGCGCCTGACCGGCCAATTTGGTAAGCTACACACACTTACCATTCTGCCGTTCGATATGTCTGGCCAGATATCGCAAATGGCCGGGCATTTAAATTTGCCCATCAAGTTGTGATGTCAGTGTTGGATGTTCCTGAGGCCAGTGTACGGGTGGGTTGGTGGGTCACCCATACACACAGCCAGACATACAGATATATCAGCATCGGCTGTGCTGCAGAGCCCACCTTATATGACTGAACAACGTTGTGTACACACCCGCTGATGCACTCGCGATATATCGTTCAGCGTTCTGAACTAACTGTATAACAACACGTGCGTACCCAGCTTGAGAATGTGCCCTCTCTGACCTTTATTTATATTTTGTTTTAAAATAAAATGAAATTACTGGTTGCACTTCTACAATGTATGCTCACTTGCGTGTCTAATCCGTACTTTGCAATACACAAGCTCACTCCACACAACTGCTCCCCTCAGTCTCTTCAACTCCACAGCATATGCCGTTTTGTATATAAATCTATGGTGTTTTGACAAATTTCTAGATACTCTTGAACAAAATGAGGAGCACAATTCTGATTCTGCACTTTGTAATGGACTTCCAGTATATTTACAGTGTATATTTGTACACAAGATTTAAGTAAAGGCATGATAGAGCAAATACAATTGTAGCACCAAACACTAAAAGAGAGAAAGATCTTTTATTAACAAGCTTTATCCAGAAATAGACAAAAAATCATTGAACCTTCAAAATGTTTCCTTACTTAAAATTGCTATTTATAACATATGGTATAAGCTATTTCACAAACATTCAAACGCTGAATCTGATTTGTGGTTTTAATACATGTGCAATACAGACACTGGACAACGGCCATTATATTCAATCTGTTAGCAAAGGGGAGTCCCTGATCAAGTTCCTTGTGGGTAGGGAATCCCCAAATATGGAATTACATCTGTGCAGAACTTGCACATGCTTGGAGGGGACCTTGGTAGAGCTAGACTGATAGCAGAGCAGGGACACTAGAGGCGGGAGCTGCATTGGCAGACTCCTAACCAAATTTTTCTACGGGACCCAACAATATTGGTTTCCAATTCTAAATCTAGTCACTTGGCCTCAATACCAAGCATCCGTAACATAGTCTAACTTGGTCATGCTTGAATGGCCAAATCAGACATATACAATCCCATGAAGCTCTATTATTGCAATTGGCTGGACAGATTTCATCCAGCTTTGGTCTCTGGCAGAGCTCGCCAGACACTGTGATTTATGCCAATTTGGTCTAAATCGGACAAACTGAAAGAGAAACACATCTAATATAGCTTAAATGCGTTTGCTACCAAAAAGTGGGGATATCCCTTTTTATGACCTGGATATATTCTTTTTAAAATGGGTTTCCACAATTCCTGCTTGACAAAATGGGAGTCACGAAGCTGAGTGTCTTCATGTGTTTGGCATGTTAAAACCAGGTAATTTCCGATATAAAGGTCTACTGTAAGTCAGACATGGAGTACAAATGCTACATTTTATTCTTAAGTGGAAGCAGCAAGACTCCAAGATCTTAATGACAATTCATATAACTACTAAATTATTCTTCCGAAATATAAAATTGTATATGTCTATACATCTTATCATTGCAAAACAAACTCAAACTACAATATATTTTTTTCATTTTTTAAAGGTTACCACTGTTTAATACCATCTTATAATTAAATGCTTTGTCAGATTTATCCTACCTGTTTAGTCTCAGCATTCTGTAGCGAGGACTCACCAAGCCCACCAACCATCATAACGTCTCTAACCGCTGGCTGACAAAGTTGGTGAGGGATATCAAAGGATTAGACATTTAGCCCAGCAACTGACAGAATAATTGTTTTAAAAAGAGTGTGTGTGGGGGGTGGTTGCCATAAATCAATCAAATAAAGGAAAGTTTATTTCAAATGAAAATTAATTTTAAGATTATGAGTTCTATTTTTCTGCTTGGGCTGTATAGAGGCTGTATAGAGGCCCTGTTATTGGGCAGTATAGAATGTGTAAGTTAGGACAGCAGCCGTATAGTACACCTACATATATACTGTACCAGCAGATTCCGGTATTGGACATTGCAGCAGATTAAATAAGGCAGAAGGAATCCTTACCTCCTGCTCTGAGAGGCCGTCAATAATTTCTGACACTTCATGCTCACTGCGTGCAGCAGATAAGGACAGACCGCTTCCCCTCTGTCCTACCCTGCTGAGAGATGGAATTGAAATGTTCAACCAAGTGTAGTGATGCACGAGCAGGTTGTACGGATGAGCAATTTAACTTAGCCACAGCAGACATTCATAGTACACTTGATACCCAGAGCTCTCATTGGGTGTAACAATACTTCTAAATATCATTTTATTCATCCAATGTGACATGATTTCCTGCAAGGGATGGTGCCAAGCAGTAAACGTATATATATAAAAAACAAAAAGGCAAAGGGATTGGCTTACAGACCAGTATTCTCCATCACATAATTCTGCTCTTTTATTATATTCCTATATTATTATACATTCAAGTGTCCAACATTTCTTTTAAATTGTCTAACTTGCACTAGTTACATCAAGTGAGCTGCTGCAGGAGGCTACAAATGTATACTTTGTCAGTGCATAACCCCCATTGAGACAACTGCTTCATCACTAAGTGGTCTAGGTATCAGGCACAGGTGAGAGCAGCGCATTTCTGGCCTCATTACTACAGGACACCAGATAGCCGTTTGGCATGGCTGTCCAGTAGGGGGCAGGGAGGGAGTCAGTGCAGAGTAAAGGCATGCACGGCTGGTAATATATATAATCCTCTCTGTATAAAGATAATAGGGTGTCAGAATAGTGTAATATAGAGTATAAGAATGCATGGCACTTCAAATGTTCAGGAATACTTCTGCCCTTTATTAATTATCAGGCTTGATAATGGGCAGAAGTATACCCAAAACATATATACATACATACACACACAGGCTATACAGAGCAAGTGTCATAGCAATTTGTTGGGAGAGGCAGGTGGGCCCCAGTGTACAACGGGTCCAAATTACTAGTATTATACACGACACATGTACTCAGACGTGCACACATTTTACACCAACCTTTGCATGCGTTCCTGAAGCTCCCTCTGCTTGCGGATCTCAGGAAACTGCTTTTCATAGTATTCTCTGACCTTGCTCTCTTTTGCTCTTCTGCGCGGATTATTTTCAATACGTTCCACCTTTTTCTCCCAGGCCTCCATCAACTGGTCATAGCGCTGGCAGAGCTTCTGTTCCTGAATCAAAAACAGATCCATTGGAACTTGCTGATCTTCAACTTCGAACAACAGATGCTGATCATAACAATTTATCATAATTATTAACATATTTGCTAGCTGCACACTGTACATATGAGGAAACATTGGTAAATAAAACCCCTAAAACACACGATATAAAATCAGTATAAGTTTACATGTTGGAAGTGGCCATATAGGTAATTGCCTTTTTATTCAGATACTGAACTTTTTTTTTTGCCAATTTCTGCACATTTGAAACTAGCGACAACTGTCTAAGGGAGACAAAACATGGAAATGCCAACTAGTTCTAGATAACAGTAGATAACAAAACCTAGCTTTACTTGGAGTTAGGAGAGTTATGTCGGGTACATACTAGATGATAAGTCGTCTGATATGGGCCGACATATCGGGCACATCATCTAGTGTCTACGGACTATTGCGCGCTCCCACAGATCGTTCATCGCATCTTCTGGTCGGCCCTCAGTGTAGGCCGGTCAGAAAATATCTCTAGGATGTTGCCACTGAATGACATATCAAGAGGTCGCACACAGGGGCGCCAACAGAGGGGGAGTGGATACTCTTTACCCAGGCCTTTTGGAGGGGCCCAGCGGTCTCTCCCCACCTGAGATGCAGTTCTTCGGGCAGGGAGAGAGCAGCCTCTCTCCCCAGCCCAGCACACATATCACGCTGTGTGCTGGGATAGGGAGAGAGGCGGTTACAGCAGCAGTCAGTCCTCTCTCTCCCTGCGTGATATGCAGGGGATAAGCGATCACACCCGCACCCCCCTACCCCGGACAGCGGCATGATTATAATTTTGCTTTATTGTAAGAAGAGGATCTGCTCACACCTCCCCAAGTTGGCCACGTCCCCTCCTAGTACCAGGGCCCTGGTCGCACAATACATCATTTAGGGCCGTATTCAATTAGTTTCGCACCCGCGATACTTTTTCGCCTGCCGGACTTTTCGCCTACATCGTGTTTTTTGCATGCGGAAAAGTATCGGACATGCTCCCGCTATTCGCCGTATTCAAATAGAGAGGACGCGAAAACGACACCCGGCGAAACTGAAACAGGCGAAAAGTCCTGTCAAAAATGGGGAACTCAGCCTGACACCCCCAAAAAGATGCACTAACATTGGGGATCACTATAGATGCCACCAATTATCCCTAATGAAGGTATTTGGGGTACATAAGTTGTGTCAATTGGTGCCAATTAGCCCATTAACACAAGTGGTGAAGAATAGCATTAGGCAGTATTTATTTGTGAAAATATCTACTCCCAGCAAATTTGGGGTACTTGAAAATGGGTGCTAGCATATTTTTAAGTTGCTAAAGTGAAGTTTTAAAATACGTTAAAAATCCACCTTCCGCAAGCACCTGCAATCATAAAAACACCTGCTCCATACTTGGGGACCCCCCAGAAGTCTATTTCACTAGTTTTTAAATTTGTCCCCCAACTTTTTCACCCCCAAAATGAAAGTACTTTTTTGGGGTGTTCTAAAGTTTTTTTTTTTTTAACACAGTTTACCTTTGGGGGACTGTTTCATGGATGCTTCCCTAAGTTTGCACCCTAAAACTGCAATTCTGCACTTTTTTCTGCCTGCTATTCATAGGCGATACTTTTCCGCCTATTTCATTGCATTCACTTTTCGCGTACACGAAAAGTCTTTGGAATTGAATACGGCGGAAACCTTCCACCTGGCGAAATGACGTCATCCGAAATACTTTTCCACGGATTCTGACTTTTCGCGTCTAATTGAATACGGCCCTTAGTGTGTACGGCCGACCAACATATCGTTCCATCGGTTGTGCCGTCGGCCACAATCTAGGATCGTATAATGTATACCCAGCTTTACATAGTGCTGATTTAATAACATTTAATAAGGGAGGATCGGACAACAGGACAACAGAGGAAATATGTACTGAGAGAGAGATAAAGTATCAATAAATCATATCCTAACAGTTACTTTACAGGCTGTGTTTGAAAAATGACAGTTAGGAGCTGATTGGTTGGTACTTTATCTAGCTCTAATGGTGCCCACACACATAACGACTTGCTCCCAATCAGCCGATGTACACGATTTCCCCTGAACTCTCCCCAGGCAGTTGTGATCACGATTTGGAGTTAAAAATGTCCAATCTGATTTAAGATCTATCTTGCAGCCAGTGCATTGTATCCCAGATTGGCTAATCTGCCCTGCAGCACGGCAGATCTGAAGAAGTGAGGTACGACGAGCGGGGACGCGCATCAGCATAGTGATCAAGAGTAGAAACTCACGATTTGGCCATTTTTTACATGATCTGTCGTCTCGATTCGTTGAAATTGGCCAAATTGGATGAAAAGTCGGTATGTGTGTGGGCACCTTAAGGCTTTGTACATCTACCCCAAGGACTGCCCTGAGCAAAGAGTTAATAGGCAATTGACTGGTTCCATTGATTCAACTGCATGCCAAAGCAGCAAAGGCTGATCTGAGCAAATCATCTATTAAGCAACCTAGGCTCTTGTCTAGGGCTCAGCAGGTACTAAGAGGCAAAGTTTCCTCTAAGATATTTAAAATGTCTTTCTTTTCAAAACATATTATACTCAGGTTTTAAGCAAACAACTAACAGGAGAGGAACAAAAAAGGAAGAAGAGTAGGGTGAAAAGTTTACGTACAAGATTACAAAATAATCTATAATATACCATATATACACACATATTATACATACATACATACATACATATATACATACACACACACACATACATACATACATATACACACACACACACACACACACACACATTGAGTGGCCCCTCAATGAACTACATATTGGAAATAAAAATAAGTAGTCAGACAACATTTCTTATTTTATTTCTTCATGAATTTGGGTTCTAAGGTCACTTTAGTAATATTAAGAAGTCTTCTATGCTGCCAGGTGCTGGGTATGAAAAAGATTATATTTTTAGTAAATTACATTCAGTATTAACATAATGGAAATAAAGGCATTTTATTTATTGACTGTGTACAGAAAAAAGTGGGAGAGAGAAGCAGCACAAGGAAAAAGTAAATATTGCGGTTTTACTGTAGGGAACAAGAATGTATTTGGATTATTGGTAGGCATAATGATAGGAAGTGACTACATTTGTAATACCTGTTATGTTAAAAATGCTTTACAAATGGAGACATATTTCTGTTTTTCCTTATCTATTATCAAGAATGGTGATGCTTTGGTTTTTGCAGAAATATGCAGGACTGTCAATATAACACACTCATTGCACTCATCGGCAGCTTGTTACCAGTTATAAGAACCATCCTTCTAGAAACTCAGCCCCTGGAGAAAGTGGTCTGTCTATGCAATAATCAATTAGGTATTGTTCCAATTAGTATTACCGGGGGAAGGTGGGGGGGTGGGATACATCTTTTTGAGTGATCTGTAGTCAAATACATAGCCCTGTACAAGTTATCTGGAGCACATGGTATCCTATGAATACCTCGCCATGAAAAAATTGTGATTACATTTGTAAGAAACTGTGGGAGGCATAAAGGAAACTCTTTAGTTTGCATTTACTATACACAACAGGGTGGCAAACTGCTTATATTAGGTCTATGCTTGTGAATATTATCTCGGTGTAAGTAAACATACTTGTAGTGTCTACTACTGACATGATCATCGTGACACTGTACGAAAAACCTATACCATTACCAGATTATGGGCCAACAGCAGATATCAGTCTTCAGTCAAAAATATAACTGTGAAAATCAAAATAGATGGCAGGTTCAGGTTATAAATTCTAGAATATTACACAGTGTGTATATTTATATAGACACACATACATATACACACAGTGTATGTATGTTTAAAAGGGGGAGATGTAGCAAACCTTATTTAAAAAAAAAAAAAGTAGAAGCTGCCCCACAGCAACCAATCAGCTTCTACCTACTATTTTATAGAATGTATTTGATAAATGAGTTAGAAGCGGATTAGTTGCTCTGGGCAACTTCACTTGTCGTCTCTAGAAGGTTTGATACGTCTCCTTAAAAATTAGCTAAACTAAGTTAATGTGGGAATTATGAAGCCGACAGACTGTAACCAGCTATCACTTTGTTTTATTATTGTGACAGTAATATATGTAGGGACCACATGGGCAGTGTCAGACAGGGGCATGAAGTGCCCACAGGGGAAACAATTGTAGGGGCCCAAGGAAGGGCCAGCAAGGTACTGATTTGGAGCCTCATCCACTTTGATTCATCCCTGCAAAATATATGTTTTAAGGTGTCTTGCACCCCCTTCTCCTCCGTGCCCATAGAACCATTTGTAAAATGACCTCCCACCCTCAATAGCAATAGATCCACAGCAGCTGGACTCCTACACCCCCTAGTGGTAATAAATACCCAGTGGCACAAACACCCCCCACCTAACCGAAGTGCCTAAAGGTCCCCACAGTGGCACTATTGCACCCCACCCCCATAGTGCCTTTTGTCATTATGTTATTGTTTTACACATACCCTCATCCCCCAGGGCCAAAAGACTTAGGGCCAGATTCAATTAGAGGCGAAAAGTGCCGTATGGAGATAAGTTTCCACGGATTCGGAGTTTCCGCCTGTTTTCAAAGTATCTCCATATTCAATTCCAGGACGATTTCACCTAAGTGGAGAGTCAATGCATTGTAATAGGCGGAAAAGTATCTCCTATGAATAGCAGGTGAACAAAAGTGCAAAATCGTTATTTTGGGGTGCAAACGTGGGGAAACTGCTCAGAACCCTAGGGACAGTCCCCCCAAAGGACAAATCAGCAAACCATTAAAAAACATTACCTCAGAACACCCCAAAAAAAGTACTTTTGTTTTGGGGCAAAAAAGTAAAAAGTGAGGGGACAACTATAAATACTAGCGAAATAGACTTCTTGGGGTGCTGTAAGGAGGGGCCAAGTGTTTTTGGGATTGCAGGTGCATGTATTAGGGTGGTTTTTCACGTTTTTTAAAAGATCACTTTACAGACATAAAAACATGTTAGCACCCATTTTCAAGTACCCCAAATTTGACAGACTACTTACTTTCACCCAAAAATACTGCTTTATGCCATTCTTCACCACTTTTGCAAAGACACTGATAAGAAGCAATTTAAACTACTGAAGTACCCCAAACACTTTATTAGGGCTATTAGTACACATCTACATTGATTCCCTATGTTACTGCATCTTTTTTGGGGTACAGACTGATTTCCCCACTTCTGACAGTACTTTCCGCCTGTTCCACATTCACGGTTTAGGAGTTGAATATAGAGAAAAGCAGGGACGCCCGCGAAAAGTTTCCGTCTCTGAAACAGACGAAGGAGGCGGAAAGTTGGACAGGCGAAACTTTTCCGACTTTTCACCTTTGATTGAATACGGGCCTAAATGGGGAATTACCCCCCACCACCAGTGCCAATAGAGATCCCCAGGGGCATTACCCACCTCCCACAAGCAGAGAGCAGCAATGCGTGGGTTAGGAGGAAAAGATCATCAGTCCTCACTGCTGCAGCTGATCTCTGCACTTGCGAATAAACAACTGAATTCGCCCCATAGTGTTCGTTCACAAGCACAATTTCAGCAAATTGTCACTTTACAGCACTAATGTAATTACACAGCATACCAGTGGGTTAAACTGACTTGTAGGTCCACGAAAACAGGCAGTGCTGGTTGGGGCAAAATGTGTCCGAAACTAACAATCAAATAGTTTACACGATATTGTTGAGGTGCAATAGTGTTATTGCACTAGGGGGGTATCCAATTAGCAGCGCTAAAGTAGCGTTGCTAGCTGATCGCGGCGGGACTATCCAATTAGCCCCGAAGTGCCACCCGACGCCGGCACTTATTGTGGATATTTTTCGGGACCTGATGTATCCTGAAAAATTCCACGACAAATTATTTTTTTTCACCACCATAATGGCAAAAACACATAGGTCTGCAAGCTTATCGCGGATCCTATGTGTTTTCGGGAGAAATATCCTTTTATTTCTACCAAAATAATAGGATGTGGGGAAAGAAACATAGTTGAAAAATCCCTATTTTTCGCCGATCGTGGCTAATTGGATACCTCCCTTAGGGGTCTATTTACTAAGTAGTGTTAGGAGACAGAGTGAAAAGTGCTAAGAAAATCATAAGGTGCCAGCCAATCAGCTCTCAACTGTCATTTTTCAAACACAGCCTGTGAGATGACAGTTGGGAGCTGATTGGCTGGCACCTTATCACTTTTCACTCTGTCTCCTAACACTGCTTAGTAAATAGACCCCTTAGAGGGGTATTCAATATGAAAGGTTAACTTCCCTGGCGAAGTTAACGTTTCATATCGGAGAATTTTTCTGCGTAAAGGTATGGTGCGCGCTCCCGCTTATCCCCGTATTCAAAATAAAATTAACGAAAACGGGAAACTCCGAAGTTGGATTTGCGTAAAGTTACAAATTTTTCCTTCAAATAATTGTAAGACCCCCCTAAAGTTGTAAAAACATGGGGGAACACTATGGATACCCCCGTTTTAGCCTTTAATTGAAAGTCGGGGAAATTAAATAGCCGCAGCAGGTGCTTTTTTCCCGACATTGAAGAAGTGATGCAGAAGAGCACTTAGGTTATTTTTTTTCATTTTTTTAAGTGGTCCCATCAAATTTGGGATACATGAAAATGGGTACTAGCATATTTTTAAGTCCCTAAAGTCAGTTTTTAAAAATTCTGCATTTGTGCACCTGCCGCTATAATTCTATTCTAGAAAACACCTGCCGCATACTTGCAGAATAGCCCTGAACCTATTTCCCTAATGTTTAACAATTTTTTCCCATTTTTTTTTTTTTTTTGCACCCCAATTTTTAAATTAATTTTTTGGGGTGTCCCTATTTTTTTTAAAAAACTTTTTTTGACACAGTTCTTTTTTAAATGTTAATCTCAGGGGTGCAGGCTATTTTTTTTAAGCCTGCACCCCTAAACCCCAATTCTGCACTTTTTTTCGACACCTATTCAATGGTGAAAAGTTATCACCGTTTTTTATCAAAGACTTTTCAAAACTGCGATAAGTCTTTGAAATTGAATAGGGTGTAAAACTAAAACAAGTGATATTAACGCAAAAACGTTAAAAAGTGCGATATTAACGCAAAAAACGATGTTATCGCACCCATATTGAATACACCTACAAGTGTACTATTGCAGCTCCACAGAGACAATGACAAGAGGTGCCAGGGACCATGGGAGAAGCATTATACTGACTAGCAAGTTTCACCGGTCTAATCTGTCAGCACTGAGGCCGAGCTTCCACCATGGCTGAAGCCAAACTTTTTCATTTAAGGAAAGGGTGAAGACAAATAACCATGCCCACAAAGAAGTCAAACCAATACCATCTCAGCACCCTTTAAGAAATCTAACCAATGAGTGGGCGACCTATGTTTCCATATAAAGGCACAGCCATGCCCTGCAGGAATAGACAAGAGATCTCCAACTTGCACGTTAATTTTTACGCATGCAGGTTGTTCACTGATAACTTCTCTGTGTTCAGGTAAGCCAGCCACACTGGCTCAGAACATGCTTGGCAGCGCAATCCCATGCTCCGCCCCAATATGCAGGGTCGCTAAGTCCCATTCCTCACATAAAAGGGCAAGGCCTTGAAGTACTGGGACCCACCAGGGAATTACCCGTCCCCCCGCAGGGCCAGTCTGACCCTGCACATGGGTCGGCCCTGGAGAGCCCGCACCCTGCAACCATTTCAGTTACTTCCCTTCTGCCCATTGTTCTGTCTCACGCACCGTTATCATCGGAAATATGGCGCTGCTGCCATATTTCTGAAATAGTCATCAGAAATATGAGAATTGCACTATGTTTCTGTAGATAATGCTGGGCTAGTGTTCATGTGCCGTTATTTGTGCCGTTCTGCGCCATTTTATTTTGCAGGGGGCAGGAGGTCCTCAGACATCTGCACATGGAGCCCTTCAAGTCTTAAAACGCCCCCGCCTGTGCATGTCCACACTGGTGACTAAAAGTTTTGCAGAAGCGCTATATTGATGGGAGAGCGGTTTTATAACTTACAGACGGGAGCTTCAAATGGTTTTTTTTTCACAATTTTTTAAATCTTATATAAAACACTGAAAAATAACTAACAGCATTCTGGGGTACAGAAAAATGTCTGTAAAGATTTTAATCTGCTGAAAACCAATTTTGACATTTAAGAACCACCAGTACTTTCCTTATGGCCGCTTACAGCCTTCTATGCAGTCCTGCTTTCCTAATTGCCAATTTTTTCAGGGTCCAGGATGGTTTCCCCACTTTTTCATGCACTTCTGCCAGGTCACTTACTGTAGAAAAGTCGCACACCCTTGTTACGTGTCCCGTAAATCGCCATTTGTAATTGAATCTGACATTTTGGAGGAGCGGGCACATCTAATTGCACTGACCCCGGCTATACTGCCAGTACAAGAAGATCATCCATGGCTGCAGGAAGCAGTGATTTCAGCTATTTGACCAAAGGCCGTTCTACCACATAAGTAGTCTAGGCTGTCAATAATTTTGTCAGTTTTCCTTTTCAGCTTTAAAAGGATATACAGCATTAAAATCAAAGGTTCTGTCATACTAACAGAGATACACTTATAAATATTTTTAGTAATTTTAATGTTCAGAGGTAAAAAAGTGCAGTGGTGACAGTATTTTTGCCCACGGTCCTATATAGGGCAATTAGCAGTATACAATTAGTGGTCCTTTAAAAACAAGAGGAACATAGTAGAAGGTAAAAGGTACTTCCTGGCCTTTGTACAGTTATGGTATTAAATGACCTAATGTCTGTATCATTATACTTTCTACCATTAATCAGTATTGTGCGGACACTGGGCACCGCTCAGCCACAGGCCATTTCACTTTCTTCAGCAATCATTGGGAATTCTCTTATTATTACAGGTTTATTATTCTTGTAAACTCCCGTGCAGATTGTTTTACAAATGTTCTATAAATGCAGCCAGAATAATAGAGAAATATATTATGACATGAACACTGAAGCAGTAACATCCAAGCTGTGTAGTGAAACACACCAATCCTTCGGCTCTCTTCATACCACTGAATGCTCCCTGACAGAAGCCTAATTATCTACTTAGTGAGAATAATGTGGTAGTTTCCGGAGAGAATAATCCTCTGACATCTTCCTATACTGTTCTATTATTTTTCTCTATGAGTCTGACAGCCTATCAAATCATTCCTCAGCCGATATACTGTACACAGTAAATGTCTCTCTCTTCCATCATATTCAGATGGGTCAGAAATGTCAGAGCCCAGAAGTATTACTATAGGACCTGCTCAGGCAAATATAGGCATTCCGGTCATCTAGTTTTTATTGTGTTTGCCGCCTGTTATCATGGCTGTCAGTAAGCTACCACTCATTCATATAGGAAAGGAATTATTTGAAGGTGAACATGCATGAAACGTGTGTTTTGCATATATGCTTGTACGGCACTGTGTACAATTTGTGGCTCCTAAGAAGAGATAATAATCCTTTCAAACATTAAGTAAATTGTGACAGCAGAGACCAAAAAAATCTATTCTTCCCAAGTACTAATATTAATGATCTTCTATCTATGTCAGGCTTTCAAAATCAAATGGGCTTCTGTACATTTGCTTGTAGACTATTCCAGCATCAGCCCCCTAAACATGCGTTTTCTTACAGATAACCCTGGAACATTTTCCTAGCCGTATGGTGGACACTGACAAGCTCCTTTGCCAACAAGTTTTGAGGTAACGGATGAAATGCAATGCCCTGTGATACTGGGGGTGATTATGAGGTGGATGCTATTGCAGTAGTGACTGAGGGGTCTATTTACTAAGCTGTGTTCAGAGATAAAGTGAACAGTGATAAGGTACCAGCCAATCTGCTCCTAACTGCCATTTTTCAAACACAGCCTGTGACATGGCAGTTAGGAGCTGATTGGCTGGTACCTTATCACTGTTCACTTTATCTCCAAACACAGCTTAGTAAATAGACCCGTGTGTTTTGTCGCAGCCGCTACAGCGTCTTTATTGTAATGCTGCAGCTGATAGGCGTCATTTTGTCTGTGGCGCAAATCCCCCAAGGTGCGTACAAAGACGTACTATCGGCGTGCGATTGGCTACACAGAATGTCCCACTGAACCTGGCCGCACTCTCTAAGCGCAGTCACACTGACACAGAGACATCCACATCTGGTAGCCACCCCCTCCCAGTTACCACCCAGAAACGCCTAATGAAATTGCATGGAACTGCGCCTCTGTGCGGTAACCACTGGGACGCGTTCGCAGTGCAGCACAGACGCACGTGCAGAGGCAAACTATCAGTCACTTGCGTCTGATGGCTTCCCTGTGTCCACCTCTGAATCACCCCCACTATGGGTACAGACATGAATGGGTGCAATGCTATACAGTGCTTGCGGGTTTTCTTTTTTTTTCATGAAGTTCTGTTTTGCTTATTTTAAAAGATGAAGCTGCACCTGATCTCCCTTACAAAGCAAAAAAAAACCCGTCTTCAGGTATTCCGCTTACAGATGAATGCATTTTCTGGCACCAAAAGAGAAATGGTTTATAGCAAAATGTTTTCCCTTAATTGCACAGTGAAATTACATCTGTACTTGCCTCTCTGAATGCAGCCGGTTTGAGAATAAAAAAAAAAAGCTTTTATTTTCTCAGTAGGCTATGGTGATCAGTCAGAAAGGAGAGGTTACGCTTTTGTACTTTTAATTATTTCTACCTTGTATTTGCTGGATCAGCGTCTGCTCTTTCTTGCCTTGAAACATTAAGAAGTCTTTTGGCTCCAGAACACTCTGCAGTCGGCACCTCTACTAAAGCTAATTACCTTTTTCCTTTTAACAATCAGTCTTCACACTCATATTAAAATTAACAGATGTTGACACACACAGATTTATTATGCTTTTGCCAACTGAAGACATTATCTCCACTCTGCTACTCCTCTAGATGCCTACTAAGCCACTCTGCACTGCCTGAAAATTCTTTGTCCACGTTGTTGACACGCTGCAACAGTCACCAGGAGCTTAACTGAGAGATAGTCGAAAAACATGTATTTCAGAAACAGTAGTTAAAATGTACCAAGCACACACTGGAGGTGGCAATGCTGTCAGCTGAACCAATATCCAGGAGGATGCACTTCATTAGGTAACAGCATACCTTTTACCTCAGCTGTGAGTAGGTTGAGAGTTACACTTCCATTTTAAAAGCTTATCAAAGTATGAAAAGTGGTAATAGAGAAGAGCATTATAAAACCCATAAAAGTAAAACTTTCCAAATGTAGGTTAAACTAGTGTATAATAATAAATATATATTTTTTAATTTACAATTATATAGATATTTTGTTTTTGTAATAGTTTAGGCACAAATCTTTAGGCTGATATTGAGGGAATGTCAATCTTCTGCTAAAGGATCGATCCAAGATCAGTTCAGCATCTGTGCACACCCAGCAACAAAAGCCCTTACTACAGGACAGTTTTAAAAAGAACGGATGAATACGGTGCGCTCAGAGAGGTAAGCTTACCCACTGCTTGCGGGCATGATTCCTTCTTTTAAAATACAGTATGAGCTTCTTGCGCATCGTCTGGTTTCTAAAAAACAGACAGGATAAAACATTGGAGATAGAAAACATCACCTCTGTTCCAACAGCTCACAAACAATTTGTCCTATTGTACATCACAAAGTAAATACACTGCAAAGCCATGACAATAAGGAAAATAACATGAAATGCTCACAGGTTGGGAGTACCCATGATTATAAATATCAATATGCTGAGATGGTCGGTTGTGTGCCAAAGTTATGTTTTTAAATATTACTAATACACATTGTCTGCTGTCACTTTACATTCCCATGCGGACTGTGCAGCATACTTACATTTTTATATTTTCATGATATTGCTTGGTGTCTGATGGCTGGTTGTACAATGGCTGCAAGGGAAATCAATACACAATTATCTAAACCAAGCTGCTAGGAATTTCACACAATCCATTCTATAAAGTGGCAGATCCACAGAATGTGTGTACAGGTGATTATGTTTGACGGCCACCTGTGATGAGTTAAAGGTGTGACATAGTTGCTATGTATCATGGATTTGGCATACCAGTTCGACATGAGGTCCCAGGCCTTCCAGAATCCGATGAGCTGCCTCTGCTTTTTTCTGAAATACAAATGGATATGGTTAAGTAATCTACTTTCTAATACAGTTATGTGACAGAACCTCATTAGAAGCTTGTTCCATCTCAGGAACCCAACTGAGATGCACACTATGCACAAAAGCACTAGTCACATTACTACTCTGGCAGATAATGTGGTCTTTAAATAAATTAATACATCTTTGTTTTTACCCTCCGTTTTACAATGAGGATTTCTGTATCTCCGCATATACTCAAGAAATATCTCCAGTGCAAGATTCGTGCTCAACTACCTGTTGAGGCTAGTTTGCTTTGATTGGTTTTATTTATTTGTATTGTTCCTAACTTGAACCCATAAATAAGTGAAGAGTTATGAAGGTAAGCTCAAAGGAGACAATCGGCTCATTTATTACATTTTTGTAGTAGAGTAAGGATGCCACCCAGTGGTTATCTCTCATAGTGCAACATTGGAATCCGGTTATTCTAGCTCAGTGATTCTCAAACTCGGTCTTTAGGACCCCACACAGTTCACATTTTCCAGGTCCCCCAGCAGGTGCACAGGTGTACTTATTACTCATCAACACATTTTAAAAGATTCACAGGTGGAGCTAATTATATCACTTGTGATTACGGACCTGATTCAGACCTGCTCGTTAGCAAGCAGCCGCTCATTGCTGACGATGTTCGTTAATGTGCGGATGCGTGTAGTTTGCAGTGCACGTGCGCAAACTAGTACGAGCGATCGGAATGTGCTCGCTCGCCCTGCAAAGACAGCCCAATGGAATGAGTGACAGGAGAGGCCGTTTGTGGGTGGTAACAGAGGCAGGGCAGTAGTAACGGGGGAGTGGAGTTGCGGACGCAGGCGTGCCAGAGTGTTTTCACGCCATTTCTGGGGCATGCATAATTAACAGGCAGCGTCATAGTACACGTCACCTGGTTGAATAATACACTGAAGTGCTTGCAGTAGAGTACAGTCAACCGCAAGCGTTGCGGTCAGATCCGATGGAACCCGATGTACTGATGGTTGTATATACTTCCTGGAGATGACGTACGCTAGTGGGCGGCTAAAGACAGGCTGGTGGGCGTCTATAAACACAAATTGATCGCTCGCCAAGACATAGTGGGCATGCTTAAGCCTTGCGAGCAGCTGCCTTGACGTCACTTAGCTGAATTTCCATACGCTGGGAGTGAGCAGCTGCATCTAGCGAGCGGGTCTGAATCAGGTCCTATGTGAGGAGACCTGGAAAACATGCACTGTTTGGGGTCCTGAGGACCGAGTTTGAGAACCTGTGCTCTAACTGATCACAGTAAAGATACCAGATAACACATTTTTTATCTACCTCATCAGTCATATGACAGCTACTGAGCGCAGCTCTCTACGGCCTGACACTTGAAGAAAAAAAAAAAAGATGACACACACACACATACATAGATACAAACTAGGGATGTGCAGGCTCGGATTAGTTCGGCACATCCATAAATACAAAAACATATACACACACATCTTCACAATTACTCAGAACATAAAACTAAAATGCAAAATATATACCAAACAAAAAAGTTACTCATTCTAAAGAAATTTCAGATTGGACACGAATAAAACTCTAAAAAGTAGGTGAAAATTAGCCCCCGTTATAAATATAGTTTTACCCTGGTCATACAGTAGAATCTCTTGATTTACAAAGGAATTTTTTTGTAACTTCGATGTAATGTGACTTTAAATTGTAAAGGATGAAAATGTGCTATAAAAAAAAATTGCATTGGAATATTCCAATAACTGAATTATTCTTCTAAAATGATGCTACTATATATTCCACGTTCGAGTATACCTGGAGAAGGCCGAAACGGTCTACAATCATTGTATATAATTGTAAGTGCTATCCCTGTAATAAGCAACCTCATAGCCATAACCCTGGATTATATAGCATTGGGAGATAGATCTATAGGCAGGAGAAGAGTCTAATGCTCTTTTCACTACCTGCTGTGCTACAGAGTGCTCCGTATTGCTCTGTAAATACCCTTCCATCCCTGTGTGCTCTGTAGGATACCAGTTATTAGTCTGGCGTCAAATAAAAGTGCAATAATGCATAACAGCATGGGATAACACACACACAGCAATTCCTAAGTGCTCAAGAAATCATGTTAAGAGAGTACAATCTCACAAATCCTATTCTAGAGGACACCGCTATATTTAAGGGTTATCTTGTAATGCCCCATTGAGACCACATTAAAAGCCAATATTGTGGAACAAGTCTTCCTGGTGGGTCTCATTCAAAATGCTTCCCCAATAACGGCAAAGGGGATATAGATACTTATTTGAAGATTTCGTGGGACTATTTAATGAGTGGTTTTCAGAATGTTTTTCCTACACATCGCAACCATCAACATCAACAGAGGTGCGCAGGAAAATCTGCGATGATGGGTTACCATAATTAGCAGAGATGTGGGCAGCTGCACATCACCGCTAACAAAATACACCCTAATGGGCAGATTTACCTATATGAGGTTTCCCGTTATCAGTTATAATTGCGGTAATAAAAATATTTTAGTGTGCCATTTACAGTGGCGGCTGCAGCACAGACCAAAATTCAAATAGGGGAGCCACACCAACTACTACCCCAAACACTGCCAAACATCACCAGCTGGTACTCACTGGCAGTTGGTGTGGCTCCCCTATTTGAAGTTTAGACTGCACTGCAGCCCCAACTCTGGAGCTGCCACTGGCCATTTATCAAACCTCTCTAGCTGTGACACGGACTCTTATAAGAGCCTATGGCGACAGTGAAGAGTGAGAAGTACAGCAATCGCATACTCTTTACATCCTTACACTGACCCAACAGGAATAATCCAGATGCACAGCCATTGGGCCATGGACATGCACATACAGGCTAGCAGAGAGGGATCCTAAGGATGGGGTTAGCTTCTGGGGCTTCCTAAATTGCACATAATTGCAGTCTGCACAGACAGCTATGGAAACTGCTTTGTGAACGACAGCAAAGATATCTGCTGCCGTATCCTCATAATAAATGGGACAAGCCAGACATTTCTGGAGAAATTACCACAAATCTAGTATAATAAATAGATTAGAGCCTACCATTATGGCAGTATCTATTATGATTACCAAGAGGGAAAAACAAACATTACAAAGGAAGAAGCCTGTAAGAAGGAAGCACTGGAGAAAGCAATGACAATTTTCTAAGAGCTTAGGGAAGAACAGCAAGGGCCTACCTTATCTCTACAGTAGATAGCTGTGTTCTCTATAATGGCCTCATCGATCACCTGCACGCATGTTACAGTGTCACACCAGTGGTAAATTACTGCTATAGCGCAAATACACAATCATATTCCCAATCACCTGAGCTGCATGAGGCTCTAGGTCACAGAAACATGTGATTTCCCAACATGTCATCTGACCGGTCTGTTATCATTACAATGTAAGTATTATATGTCATACAGTGCTACAAAATATGCTGATGAAGAAAAGCTGAAAGAAATCTGCTAAAAACTTCAATAGAGCCTCGTAAAAACTGTAAAAAAGAATCTAGATGTCAATAGTATATTTGCAATTGAAAAGTTATGCACACATTTCAGTATTTGCTTCTATAGTATGGTCTTAAAACATTATTGCAAGTTCAGGTTGTGGTGTATTCATGCAGAGCAAGTGCTGAAATCATTCTTTACTCAGTTAATGTAGATTTAGCACCTTTTTAAATAGTTTCCCTTATCAGGACTCATAATCATTAGACTTTCAAGGAGGCAGCGTAGGGAGATGCAGCAGAGGCGAAGCAATATCCGGTGTCCTCAGATGAACCTCACAGCACAATAATAGGAGGGAGCCTGCAGCGAGATCCTGCAGCTTTGCGTGCTACCAGCAGGGAGACCCCTCTCTCACTCAGGAGGAGACACTAAGCAGAAGACCCACATACTTGCAGCTCCTCGTATGCGATAGAAGCAATGATCATCACTCCAAAGAAGTTCTAATTAAAAAGCTCTAGGGACCCGACTATACATAATATATTATGTATGTATAATTCATCAGCAATGTACTTATTTATAATGCATATCCGCTTCTTCATAACGAGTTCTGTATATTAAAAACACTTAAATCCATATGCATTTAAATTACACATATGTTCACTTGCTTGCCAATCAATACCCTATTTAAATGCAGGCACTGCTTGTCAATTGTAAAAGATATTAACCAACAGTGACCTCAGAGCACACTTGCCTACTTTTGAAAAAGCATTTCAGGGAGATTGTGAAAGCAGCACCTATGAGTGCGGCAGATAAGTGGGCGTGTACTGTTACATCTGAGAGGCGTCACTCGCGAAAACTATCGCCGAAAACAGCTTTTCGCACCTAATTGAATACGGCCTTTAGTGGGACAGTACTTATAAAACAGTCAGAGGGTGAACAAAAACAGTTTTTGGGATAAATGTATGCGAAGCCCTAACCCTGAGCCAAATAATATACCTTGTATAACAGTTTACTTTATACTTAAATCTGCATTTTTTTATTTTTTTTTAAGGTGTCAGTGGTTGAGATAAGGGAGGTGAGGTATGTGTAGTTTATTGTACAGCATCCTGGAACAGGAGAATGGCAGTGCTAGAGTAAGTGGCTGCAGGGGCAAACGCAGGATTTCTAGAGGTGGGTTTCAAAATGCTTGATTTTTTTTTTTTTTTTTTCAGTGTGGCCAGTCTTTTAGATGCGGCAGTAGGGCCATCCTGTCTGTGCTGAGCCTTTTTATTTCACATGTGAGCACCATTCTAGAGCATGGGAGCAAATCAGGAGTCTTGGCAGCAGCAGAAGAACCTAGCACTGCCCTGGACATATATGTACAGATTTGGTTTCCTTATGCACTGGATGACTGTATTAATAATAAACCCTAGATGGTCTATAGCAGTGCAACCCTAACAGGGCATGTTTTCCAGATTTCCTAGTTGGTTCACAGGTGTATCATTACTAGCTGATACATGTTAAAAGACCACAGGCCTTACTAATTATTTCATTTGTGTTACTGAGGAGAACATTCAGCACTAGTAAAATTGTATTATAAACTATTAATATTGTGGTCATTGTGTGTGCTGGGAAGGAGGGTTTCCAGGCAACCGGAGTTCCCCCCATCTGCAAGTTTGCTTATGGGCTGGCTATGGTTCAAGGGAACATTATATGATATGACAGGGAACATTACAAGCATGATAGGCTTTGCAGTTTTACTATTTTGTCCTACATCAGATCAACTTTCTACATAGCTTCAGCAGATTTAACCGACATTAGGAATGATTCAATCATTCTACTTTTTAACAAAGCCATAATTAAAAGTAACAGACTGAGAAAGAAAATGTATTAAATTATTTTCTACATTTTATTAGAAACATTACCGCTAAAATGTGGTAAGTTGCTGGATAAAACCACCTTTATACCTATACCAGTATCCTAGTCTACAGCTCACTAGGGACCTATAATTGATAACTGCGGAATTGCTGCGATTATGAAGGTTCTGTATCTTGGTGGATATTTAAATTTTTAATGAAAATATCCCCACTGATGCACTGGTAGTAATGAGTGCTACTGACAGAACTGATGCACTGGTAGTAATGAGTGCTACTGACAGAACTGATGCACTGGTAGTAATGAGTGCTACTGACAGAACTGATGCACTGGTAGTAATGAGTGCTACTGACAGAACTGATGCACTGGTAGTAATGAGTGCTACTGACAGAACTGGTGCACTGGTAGTAATGAGTGCTACTGACAGAACTGATGCAGTGCTAGTAATGAGTGCTACTGACAGAGCTGATGCACTGGTAGTAATGAGTGCTACTGACAGAACTGATGCACTGCTAGTAATGAGTGCTACTGACAGAACTGATGCACTGGTAGTAATGAGTGCTACTGACAGAACTGATACACTGGTAGTAATGAGTGCTACTGACAGAACTGATGCACTGGTAGTAATGAGTGCTACTGACAGAACTGGTGCACTGGTAGTAATGAGTGCTACTGACAGAACTGATACACTGGTAGTAATGAGTGCTACTGACAGAACTGATGCACTGCTAGTAATGAGTGCTACTGACAGAACTGATGCACTGCTAGTAATGAGTGCTACTGACAGAGCTGATGCACTGGTAGTAATGAGTGCTACTGACAGAGCTGATGCACTGGTAGTAATGAGTGCTACTGACAGAACTGGTGCACTGGTAGTAATGAGTGCTACTGACAGAACTGATGCACTGCTAGTAATGAGTGCTACTGACAGAGCTGATGCACTGGTAGTAATGAGTGCTACTGACAGAACTGATGCACTGGTAGTAATGAGTGCTACTGACAGAACTGATGCACTGGTAGTAATGAGTGCTACTGACAGAACTGATGCACTGGTAGTAATGAGTGCTACTGACAGAACTGGTGCACTGGTAGTAATGAGTGCTACTGACAGAACTGATGCACTGGTAGTAATGAGTGCTACTGACAGAACTGATGCATTGCTAGTAATGAGTGCTACTGACAGAGCTGATGCACTGGTAGTAATGAGTGCTACTGACAGAGCTGATGCACTGATAGTAATGAGTGCTACTGACAGAACTGATGCACTGCTAGTAATGAGTGCTACTGACAGAACTGATGCACTGGTAGTAATGAGTGTTACTGACAGAACTGATACACTGGTAGTAATGAGTGCTACTGACAGAACTGATGCACTGGTAGTAATGAGTGCTACTGACAGAACTGATGCACTGGTAGTAATGAGTGCTACTGACAGAACTGATGCACTGGTAGTAATGAGTGCTACTGACAGAGCTGATGCACTGGTAGTAATGAGTGCTACTGACAGAACTGATGCACTGGTAGTAATGAGTGCTACTGACAGAACTGGTGCACTGGTAGTAATGAGTGCTACTGACAGAACTGGTGCACTGCTAGTAATGAGTGCTACTGACAGAATTGATGCACTGGTAGTAATGAGTGCTACTGACAGAGCTGATGCACTGGTAGTAATGAGTGCTACTGACAGAACTGATGCACTGCTAGTAATGAGTGCTACTGACAGAACTGATGCACTGCTAGTAATGAGTGCTACTGACAGAACTGATGCACTGGTAGTAATGAGTGCTACTGACAGAACTGATGCACTGCTAGTAATGAGTGCTACTGACAGAACTGATGCACTGCTAGTAATGAGTGCTACTGACAGAACTGATGCACTGGTAGTAATGAGTGTTACTGACAGAACTGATGCACTGGTAGTAATGAGTGTTACTGACAGAACTGATACACTGGTAGTAATGAGTGCTACTGACAGAACTGATGCACTGGTAGTAATGAGTGCTACTGACAGAACTGATACACTGGTAGTAATGAGTGCTACTGACAGAACTGATGCACTGGTAGTAATGAGTGCTAATGACAGAACTGATGCACTGGTAGTAATGAGTGCTACTGACAGAGCTGATGCACTGGTAGTAATGAGTGCTACTGACAGAACTGATGTACTGATAGTAATGAGTGCTACTGACAGAACTGATGCACTGGTAGTAATGAGTGTTACTGACAGAACTGATGCACTGGTAGTAATGAGTGTTACTGACAGAACTGATACACTGGTAGTAATGAGTGCTACTGACAGAACTGATGCACTGCTAGTAATGAGTGCTACTGACAGAACTGATGTACTGCTTCCCATACACTCCTCTAACCAGACTAATATGAGGGAAAATGGTCTGGTGGGAGGTATGAGAGGACTGCTGAAGACATAGACGCGGGTGTTACACTAAACAAACAGAAATTACTATATTAAAAAAAAAAAAAAAAATCTCGATGAGATTTGCAGTTCCAGTTCTAGTCATTGTACCTGGCAGATCTACACAAGACACAGAACTACCACATGCAGTACACTACAGGTTGTAGCCCAGAGACATATCCTGCCACAATAAAAAATAAAATCTAAGATAAACTGAAGAGATAACATGATTTTCGGAGCAGTTTACAGATAAGCACTAAGATCAGAGTTACTACTACTCACCCTGTTCTCATCATATATAATCTGGACCAGGCTTCGGTGCTTTGACTCTATTGGTGGAGGAGAGATGGGCTTCTCAGGCTCTAATGGTTTGGCTGCTTCCTCTTCTAATTGTTGCTAGGTGAGGAAGAGAGAAATTACTTATTGCGCTATAAGGGATCTACGAGTTGACAGACTAGGAACAGTGAGTATATGCAAGTCAAGCATAATGCAATTATACAGCCAATACAGCTACAGTTTTTCACTGACAGAATAGTTGGAGATTGATTCAATCCACTGCTGCTAGATGAGGACAGATCACCAACTGCCTGATGTGTTTCTGCTGTGAGTTCACCAACCTTTCAATCAAATTAGGTATGCAAGATCCCTGAGATCTATCACAGCATCTGAGCCGAATGAAGAAATCGAATCATATTTTCATTACAGCAAGGGTCATTGGCATCATGTCGTGCTAATAATGGGAGGTAGTTAATAGACCAGCGGTCGCAATGCTGCCGGTCTAAATCCTGCCTCCTCCTGCCCGACAAGGGACTTAAGATAGGCGTCGAAATGCCGATGCCCATCTTAATCCCGACGCCGGAACAACGACCCCCGCCATCCCGATCGTCCTCAGACGGATAAGTATAACACTTAACCCTGGAATGGGGGGGTAGGTTTAGGGACCCCGAGGGGACAAGGTTAGGAACCCCCCCGGGAGGGTTATGCTTAGGGTGCGGGCAGGGGGAAGGGGCTAGGTTTAGGCACCCCTGGGGGGATGTTAGGGTTAGGCACTAAGGGGGGAAAGGAGGGTTAGGTTACTTACCTTTAGCTGTCGGGATTTCGCAGGCATTACATACTCATTCCCTAATAATGTATGCTCTCACAGATCCTTTATATGTGAAAGTACATTTGAAGTTACACAGCTCTGTAATATGTAAGTTAGCCATCGTAAACTCAGAGAGTCATCTTTTAGATCATACAACATGTCTGATGTTTTAGGTCTACGCACAATTTTACATACATGTCTATAACTTACAAACAATTCTGTTCTACTACCTTATTAATACATATCACATTCTCTATGGTTTTATTTTCAAATTGGTTACAAAGTATCAAAAATTTTTATTATGCCTTTTTGTTTTAATCTACAGTTATCAATGCTGCTTTCAATACAAATGTCTTCACTGCTGAAACATAACCACTGTCCGTAACTCGCAGGCTATTACATTTAGGCCCTCAGGGCACAGTTATCTCCCATTCTTTATGAAATCATCCAGTTTTATGCATTTTTATGACTGCAAAATCTACATCAATGTGCGTGTCCAATCTGCAACCATTGGCTGGACCCAGGCAATTCATACACTAAAATCAAACATGTTGGCATATTAGGCGCATGTTCTTGTCATACTCTGAGAGAGGAGCCAGTGAACTCCCTATATACAGTATTCAGCCCTCTAGTAGGCTTCACAGTTTAAAAAAAAATGCATTCAAATATCTAAAGTAAGCTTCCACAGCAGAACAATCTAAAATATACAATAGACCATTGTGTGTTCTTCAAGAGGAAGATCTGTTTCTAATTTCAGATCCCAGCCCTTTTCATTAGGACCTGGAAGATTGTCGATGTACATCTATTTTGAGGGCAAAACTACCATTTCACACAGAATGTGCACATGAGCAAGCAATTAAAAGTTAATTTCACTCCCCATTCCTTATTAAACATGTCTCTCAGGTGTGGTATAAAATATCAACAATAAAAGGGTCGACACCAAATGGTCGATGTGCACTAGGTCAACAGGGACAAAATGTCAACAGGCTCATATTGTCGACACAAAAATGGTTGACTTAATTTTTTTTTATCCTTACTCCTAACCTTCCCCCAAGTTCCTAAACCTAACTGTAGCCTAACCCTAAACCACTACCCCCACCAGTGCCTACCCGAACCATCCCTTTCCGGCACCCTAACCATACCCCCAAGTGCCTCACCCTAACCCTAAAAATGTTGGAGAAAAAATAAAAATTGTGTCCACCATTTATACCTGTTGACAGTCAACCTTTTGTCCCTATCAACCTAGTGCATGTCGACCATTTGGTGTCAACCTTCTCTCAACCTTTCATCCGGATACCTTATATACCATATGCAAAGCAAAAGACAGTTCTATTGTCCATAGCTCTCACCCTATTTTGTGGCATTTGTGAACCCAACATCTTTAGTTGCTGACAGATAAGTGCATCTTGCACTACCATTATATAATTATAGTTAGTATATAGGATAATTAACACCACAGTATACACAGGATGCTGTAAGACATCAGGGGACTGTATGACCATATCAGGCATGAGGTCAATTGCTTTTATACAAGGTGTTGGATTTGAGATGGCCACTAATAATCTTGTAATCCACAGTAGAGTGTATTCTATTCTTTATCAGTGGCTCCATCTTATTATATAGATATTATATATGACATACTTCACATTTAGAGCAGACAGACCTGTTTCTTCTTCAGCTTGGTGATTTGCTGCTCTACCATGGTAATTTCACGGTCCACCCTGTCCATGTTCTGGATCAGCTCCTCCTTAGAAAGCCTAGTAGGTAGCAGGTCCAGGTCTCCATCAGTGTGAGGAGGACTTGAAGGGGATACAGGCTCTATTTTCCCAGTTAGGCAGCGATCCTGAGGATGGTAAAATACAATGAAGTCAGTGGTTACCAGATTTCTAAGATGTGATACAGAGAAATATATATATATTCATGAGGCAAGAGGAGCAGCTTCCCAATGCATTTCTTCAATTTAAGACATCATCAAGACTTCACCCCTTGATGAAGTCTTAAATGGATGAAACCCCTTGATGAAGTCTTAAATGGATGAAACGCATTGGGAAGCTGCTCCTCTTGCCTCATGAACCCTTTGTTGAATTTTACTCAGATAAGCATTGGCTTTTTTATCCCATGTTTTCACAATCATTTTTAAACTTAGGAAATTGTTGGTTTTAGTCCTTAATGTGCTATGAATTGATTGCAATTATTTATTTATTTATTTTTGTACTAAATATCGTATAGATATAATATGATTGTATGCATATTTGCAATGCACCTGACACTTTCATATATCTAGATTAGTTGGCACCTGGTAGGTGTTACCCAACTTGTTGTTGATTTTAGGGTTAGATCTGAATCTGTGTTTATATAATAAATTGTTGGTATTTATCTATTCAAATAGTATACTTATTTGTATTTATTAAATTATTTATTCACATTGTTGAAGCACTTTTGCACATATTTGCACTGCTATAGATGTGGTTTAGACCTGCGTTCTTTGCTTGATATAATTTTAATAATTTTATACACTGTTGCACTCTATCACATACCCGCAAGGGGCCCTGTATACAAGGTTTAAACAAAACATGCCAGTCGCTTGAAACATTTACACCCATCTATTAATCATCATAGCAGTACCCCTCTGCTACTCTTATTTGCGTCAGCAGACACCCCTAAAATTTGAGGGAGTGTGGT
Source organism: Taudactylus pleione (assembly GCA_031769625.1). NCBI lineage: Eukaryota > Metazoa > Chordata > Amphibia > Anura > Myobatrachidae > Taudactylus > Taudactylus pleione. The sequence continues at coordinate 15,108,767 of JAUIMM010000281.1, read as the reverse complement.
TCTCAAAACATACACACGTATATATACAGTATATACATACATTTGTATTTAGGGGGGCTATCATCTGGACTGGCGCCATGTCATATCTTTCTATATACATATCTCTCTCTCTCTCTCTCTCTCTCTCTCTCTCTCTATATATATATATATATATATATATATATATATATATATATATATATATATATATACACACACACACACCTCTCTCTCTCTATATATATATGTGTATATATATATATATATATATATATATATACACACACAAACACATACAGTATACACACACTGTACTTGTCTTCACAGATATCTTGTTGCTTAGTAATTACAATTTCGGTGCAGCAGAGTGGAGGCTGCTATACTATATTATCTGGTGTTATCTGCAAAAGGGGACTAGAGCCTGCTTGCAGTGTCCTTCACCAGGAAGTCTGCAGTGTATAGGAAGTACCACTCGCCACAACAACAAAAACATTATTATCATCCTTTATTTACTGTATATGGGTTACAAAGTACAAACAAATGAGCACACAAGATGATTAGTTATCAATAGTACAAAACAATGCAGGACAAGGACATGGTTTATAAACGTTGTTGCATAACACTTAAATAAACAGCAGGGCGCCAGCAACCAAGTGTAAGGTACCGTGGGGAGTTAGGAGTAAATGATAGTATAGGTAAGGAGAAGCACGTAAGGGAAGAGGGCCATGCTCGTGACAGTTTACATTCTAAAGGGGTGACAGAGATGGGGTAAATAGTCAGGAAGGAGCATGGAGCAGTGTTTAGGATGAGAGCTGGAAGACTTTGATGAAAAAGTAGGGCTTGAAAGCCCATTTGAACATTAGTAGAGAGGTCAAGATTCTGATAGAGAGGGGGAGGGATTTCGATTTCCAAAGGTGGCACGGGTGAAATCTTGGGAGACGGGAGTGGGAGAGAGTAATCAGTTGGAAGGAGAAGCAACATGTGTTTGTGGATCGAGTGGGCGACGGGAGTGTTAAAGGAGATGAAGGCAGAGATGTAAATGGGAGAGGACTGGGTGAAGGCTTTGTAAGTGAGTGTGAGAAGTTTGCATTGGGTTCTGAAGGGGAGGGGGAGGCACTGTAGGGCTTGTAGGCGAGGGGATGCAGATGTAGTGTGAAGCAGCAGCATTGAGTACAGATTGGAGTGGAGAGAGATGTGAGGCAGGGAGGCCAGAAAGTAGAAGGTTACAGTAGTACAATTTGGATATGACCAGTGAGTGGATGAGGGTCTTAGTTGCCTCCGGTGTGAGAAAGGGTCTGAACCTGGATATATATCTAACGTTCCCGCTAGGCTGTTTTAGCGGGGCGCGGCGCCCTGCCCTCCTTCTGGAGGGCAAAAAGCACCCTGCCCTCCAGGAGGAGGGCAAAAAGCGCCCTGCCCTCACAGCCTGCGGGTGCCGTCTTCACCGGCGGGACGCAGTGTCCCGCAGGTGGAAAAATGTGCGGTGACCCGGTCACCGCCGGAGAATAGACACCGGGCGCATGCGCCCGGCATCTATTCTCCCTGTCTGCAGCGCTTGGGGGCTTCCCGGCGTGTCCGTAAGTGCCGGGCACGCCCCCAAGTATGACGAGAAGGGGACGCGTCTTATAAACACGCCCCCTTTTCATGACCACGCCCCCTTTTCGGACACGCGCGTGCACATGGTTGCCGTCTCTAGCTTCAGCGCCCTGCCTGCCGCTGGAGCTAGAGTGAACACTATATATCTGAGATGGAGATGGCAGGACTGTGGGCCTGATTCAGAGCCACTCGTAAGCGGACGCTCGTTCGCTCCGAGCAATGTTCGCACCACTGCGCATGCATATGGGTCGTAATGCGCATGCGCCAACCAGTCATTGCGGTCGGAAATCGAGCGCTCGTAAAATAGCGAGTGCCTGCTAATTTGAGTGACAGGATGAGGCGTTTGTGGGTGGTAACAGGGGAAGGTGCTTGAAAACAGGGAGTGGTAATCTGAACGCAGGTGTGCCAAACAATCAAAACGGGCGTTTTAAGGGTGTGCATAATTAACAAAGCAGCGTCATCGACCACGTCACTTGGTTGTTTCTTAGCCTGAACTGTTCGCATGATTGCGGTAGGAAAATCCTACCACAAGCACTGCGAGCAGTTCAGATGCCTTTCGATGTACTCGATTAATCAAATAAATAGCGGAGATGATGTAGGATGCAAGCGGCCAGGGAGCGTCTTTACAAAATAGCGAGCGCATGTTTCGTTCGCTCGCTCAGACATAGAGGCGTCAACAAACCGCAAAGAGCAAGCGCTCAATTTAAATAGCCAGCCCCTTTTTCTGAACGAGCGAGCGCAAATAGCGTCCGGCTCTGAATCAGGCCCTGTGACAGGTACTGAATGTGTGGTTTGAAGGAGAGGGAGGAATCAAGGATAACTCCAAGACAGTGCACTTGTGGGCTAGAGGAGATGGTTGTGCCATCAATAGATAATGAATTTGTGGGAAGTGAAGTTATGCAGGAAAGTGGGAAGTGAAGTTATGCAGGAAAGTGGGAAGTCTTAAGCTGGCCACACATTAGACCAACTTACATCCAACCAGCCAACTAGTTGATTGGTTGGAATGAAAATCTGGTAACGTATGGGAGTAAATGATGATCAGTAATTTGCTCCTAAATGGCAGAAAACAAATGAAAATGGTCGTTCAGACAAATTTGTTCCATGTTTGATCTAAACAACTTGTTCAAACAGTTTTTGTCCATTTTCCGGCATTTGGGAGCAAATTGCTGATTGTCATTTGCTTTCATTCCTTACCAGATTTTCATTCCAACCAATCAACAAGTTGGATGGTTGGATGAAAGTTGGTCTAGTGTGTGGCCAGCTTTAGACATGTTTATCTGAAATAAATATGAACTGCTGCAGATGCCAGTTACCTGTGCTCCTGAGCCAAGCTGACAACTACCACTATAGGAACTTAAACTTCTACCATGTCTTGTTATTTAAAGCAGCAATCACACACACATTTTTTTATTTATATTTAAATAGCAAGATCAGTACTTTTTAAGTATTGCATCTGATGATTAAAAGTCATTTTTATCCTACATATTATTATCTATTTTTAATGTGATGGCAGAGAGGGGAACAGGGGAAGGAGGGTGTCACAGTGAAAATAGAGCTCAAAGAAGCATACCAAAGCAGTGCTCCTCACTACAGTATATGCCACAATAGTCATATTACACAGCAGAAAAATCTAAAAAATTATAAATCATTCAAAGAATTCAAAAGAAACAAACTGAGGGGAAAAGGAAATTACCATACTACTACTTATAGCTATCCACAGTGATTTATGCTAGAGAAATGCACCCCATTTTTTTTTTCAAGAGATTGCGGCTTTATTGTGCAACCTCTTTAGCATTTAGCATGTTCTCCCCGGGATCAGTTTCATAGGCTGCCCACCTTGCTTTTTTTTTTTACATGCTATTTGACACTATCCTGCTCCAGGGGTCTGAAGGCCTCAGTAGCAGAGATCCCTCTTCCGTCTTTAAGAGGCAATGGGCAACGGGAACATTGCAGAGAGGGTAGATGGAGTGTGCAGACATGCAGCACTGTGTCTCAGCATGCATTGCTAGACACGACTATATATCTGTCCATCCAGCAAATGGGCAATATCTGCAACAGTCTTTAAAAATCATATCTGTGTCCAGCCAGATTACACTGCCCCCACCCAGCCAATTCTTAATGCCACCCGGTTGGCAACATTTTCTGGGGAGAACACTGCTTTTAGGATTATAATATGAGATATGGTAAGAACTTACCCTTGTTATCTCTATTTCTACGAAGTCCATAGGGATCCACAGGATACCTTGGGGGGTATAGGTGTGACGTCAGTCATCGGGCACCAAAGAGTTAAGCTTTCAGCCTCCCAGGATGCACTAGGTCCCCCTCCTATACCCCGCCCCCAAGCCAAGGCACCTCAGTTAGTTACCAAGCCATAGGCCGGAGGAGAAGAAGGAAGAGAGAGAAAAAAGATCTGGACACACACAAGAATCACATTCTCACCAGAGGGAGACGGAAAAAAACGGTGACCAGAGCAAAGCCCATCTGCAGCACAGGTGCGACAGGGCGGGAGTCCTGTGGAACCCTATGGACTTCGTAGAAATAGAGATAACAAGGGTAAGTTCTTACCATATCTCATATTTTCTACTTCAGGGTCCATAGGGTATCCACAGGATACCTTGGGGATGTCCCAAAGCAGTATCCTTTAAGGGTGGGGACGCTCCTGTGCAGAAAGGAGAATCCGCCGCCCGAAGGAAGCATCCTGAGAGGCGAAGGTGTCAAACCTGTAATACCTCACGAAGGTATGGACAGAGGACCACGTAGCAGCCTTGCAGATCTGGACTGCAGAGGCACCACGTCGAGCTGCCCACGAAGGACCCACAGACCTAGTGGAATGAGCCTTCAGAAAAGGAGGAACCGGGAGGCCTTCATGAAGATAAGCTTCAGAAATAGCCATACGGATCCAGGCTGCCAAAGTTTGCTTTGAGGCAGGCCAACCCTTTTTACGGAAGCCATAGAGGACAAACAAAGCGTCCGACTTCCTAAACGAAGAAGTGCGGTCAGCATAAGTCCTTAAGGCCCGCACAACATCCAAAGAGGCCTCACCCACGGAAAGACCCGGTGAGCTAAAGGCCGGAACGATTTCTTCAATAACATGAAACTGGGAAACAACTTTGGGAAGAAACTCGGGCCGAGTGCGGAGCACTGCCCTGTTCCCATGAAAAACCAAGAAAGGGGGTCTACAAGAAAGAGCCCCTAAATCAGAAACACGTCTGGCCGAAGCAATAGCCAGGAAAACAGTCTTAGCTGTTAGCCATTTAAGATCCACTGAGCCCAGTAGTTCAAACGGCGGTCCTTGGAGAGCCCTCAGGACCACAGCCAAATCCCAAGGCGCCACAGGTGGAACAAAGGGCGGCTGAATGCGGAGAACACCTTGCATAAAGGTGCGCACATCCGGGATTGTAGCAATCCTACGGTGAAACCAGACAGACAGGGCCGAAACCTGTACCTTCAAAGAAGCAAGGCGAAGCCCATGATCTAGTCCCGCTTGTAGGAAGGCGAGAATCCGAGACAGACGAAACTCCAGCGATGCATAACCTCTCGGTCGACACCACTGGAAGAACGTATGCCACACGCGATGGAATATCCTCGCGGAAGACGGTTTCCGAGCTCGCAACATGGTACGCACTACTGAGCTGGAAAACCCCCGGGACCTCAGCATGGCCGTCTCAACAGCCACGCCGTCAAAGACAGCCGAGTCAGGTCCAGGTGAAGACAAGGACCGAGACAGAAGGTCCGGTCGTAGCGGCAACCATAGAGGACTGTCCACGGACAGACCCTGAAGGTCTGAGGACCAGTGCCGTCTGGGCCACGCGGGAGCTATCAACAGGAGCGTCCCTCCTTCCTGTTTGAATTTCCGGATTACCCGTGGAAGAAGGGAGACCGGAGGGAACAGGTATGCGAACCGGAACGTCCACCGGAAGGACAGAGCATCCACCAGAGACGCCCCTTCGCCTCTTGTGCGAGACCCGTACACCGGCAACTTGTTGTTGTGCCGGGACGCCATGAGATCGATGTCTGGAAGATCCCATCTGTCCACCAGCAGTTGAAAAATGTCCGGGTGCAGGGACCATTCCCCCGGATGAACGTCCTGGCGACTTAGAAAGTCCGCCTCCCAATTTAGCACTCCCGGGATGAAGACCGCTGATATGGCCGGAAGATTGCGCTCCACCCATACCAGGATCCGAGAGACCTCCACGAGAGCCGCCCGACTTCGGGTTCCTCCTTGCCTGTTTATGTAGGCCACGGTGGTAGCGTTGACCGACTGGACCTGTACCGGGCGATCCTGGAGAACCCGATGTGCCTGCTGGAGAGCATTGAAGACCGCACAGAGTTCCAAGATATTGATTGGAAGCTCCGCTTCTGTCGGCGTCCACCTGCCCTGGAACAAGTGTGGACCCGAAACTGCTCCCCAACCCCGAAGACTGGCGTCCGTTGTCAACAGGACCCAATTTGGAACCCAGAACGGACGTCCCCCGCTGAGATGGGTCGTCTGTAACCACCAGGCAAGGGACAGGCGAACCTCCGAGGTGAGCACAATTGTCTGGGACTTCAGAGACTGCGGCAGCCCGTTCCACTTGGACAGAATCAGGTGCTGCAGAGGTCTGGAGTGAAACTGGGCATATTCCACCATGTCAAACACCGACACCATGGAGCCCAGTAACCTCATCGCCGAGTGTAGAGACACCCGGCGACTGAGCAGACAACTGCGCACCCTCGACTGTAAAGCAGAGATCTTTTCCTCCGTCACGAAGATCCTCTGCTGTTCCGAGTCCAATAAGGCTCCGAGGTGCAGAATCCTCCGAGACGGGATTAGAGTGGACTTCTGCCAGTTGATTATCCAGCCGTGCCGTTGCAGTAGCGCAATGGTCAGGCCCAAGTGGCGTAGAAGGAGCTCTGGAGATCCCGCCACCAATAAAAGGTTGTCCAAGTACGGCAACATGCGGACTCCCTGCAGCCGCAGAGAAGCCGCCATGACCGCCATCACCTTGGTGAACACACGTGGTGTCGCCAGGCCAAAAGGTAACGCCCGAAACTGGAAGTAGTCGCTGCGGATTGCAAACCTGAAGAACTGTTGATGGCGCAAAAGAATAGGGACATGCAGGTAAGCGTCCTGTATGTCCAATGACACCATGTAGTTCCCAGGTTCCAGCGCCAGAATGATGGACCGTAGGGTCTCCATCTGAAACTTCGGTACCCGCAAAGACCTGTTGAGAGCTTTGAGGTTGAGAATCGGACGATACGACCCATTGGGTTTCTGTACCAAAAAAAGATTTGAATAGAAACCCTGGCCCCTCTGGGAGAATGGAACAGGCACTATAACTCCAGCCTGGAGCATAGTGTGCAATACCTTCCGCAGCTCCGTAGCCTTGTTCCGGTCTGATGGTAGACCCGTGGTGAAGAATCGAGCCGGGGGTCTGTGCCGGAAGGAGAGGGCGTAGCCGTGGGAAACCACCTCGAGAACCCAAGTGTCTGTCGTAGTGACCGACCAACACTGGGCGAACTGCAGCAGGCGGCCTCCCACTTTGGGATCCCCCAAAGGGAGGCCCGGACCGTCAGGCCGCAGGCTTGTCATCTGGCTTGGGGGCCGGACGTCTGGTACTCCATGCCTGCTTCCGGGGCTTGGCCAATTTCTTAGGGCCAGCCTGTCGAGGAAAAGACTATGGTTTGGGCCTGCCCTGGGCCCTAGATGACCGAAAGGACGATGGTCCAGAACCAGAAGGAGCAGCGGCCGACGGGAGACAAGCCGATTTGGCTGCCGCCAGCGTGGCCACAATCTTGTCCAGATCCGGACCGAAGAGAACTTCTCCGGTAAATGGCAACGCCTCCAGACCCCTTTTGGAATCTGCGTCCGCCTTCCAGGATCGCAGCCACCGCTGCTGAAGAAATTCTAGACACCAGAGTACTAATGTCTAAGGCCGCCTCGTTGATATAAGTGGCCGAATCACGGAGATTACCAATCAACTCCGCCTGTTCGGCCGGACAGTCGGAATCAAAAGATGCCTCTAACGAATCCGCCCAGCGCTCCATCGCTCTGGCAACCCAGCAAATGGCCATAGCCGGTCGTGCTGCCCCCCCCCCCCCGCAAGGGAATAAGCGGACTTCAGGCAGATCTCCACCTTGCGGTCCGTAGCATCCTTAAGGGAGGACATGGATGGCATCGGCAATGTGGCACTACGGACAAGACGGGTCACGTGAGAATCCACCTGTGGAGGGGATTCCCACTTTGCAAAATAATTATCCGCGAACGGATAAGCCACCGCCAGGTGCCTCTGCGGCTGGTATCTTTTGCCAGGCTGTTTCCACGCCTCCTCTAAATGGTCCACTAACTGACCTGAAAGAGGAAAGACTGTGGCATCGCCCTTCACATCTTTAAAAAAGGCGTACTTAGATTTAGCCGCTGGGGGAATTTCGTCCTCAATCACCAAGGCTGTGCGGACTGCCCGAATAAGTCCAGGAATATATACCTTGGACTTAGCGTCAGCGTCCTTAGTATGGAGAGGTTCCTGATCGTAAGGATCCAGAATCTCCCCATCATCAGACGTCCCCTCTTCATCCTCATAAGGAGCCGACAGAGACGCCACCGTCCGTTTATGTGGCCGGATCACAGACTCCCCTTGCAACACATCCGACAAGTGCTGTACAGAACTCGTCAGGGAGTTAACCCACGCCGGCTCCTGAGAAACCGGGAGCGGGGAAATAGGGAGACTGTGGGGTACCACCAATTGTCGTGGGAAACCCTGCATGGGTGACGACACCACTGACTGCTGGGACAAACCCATCGGTGTAAACGCGGGTTGAGGAGCTAACTGGCCCACCAAGGTTATAAGCGCCTGAGCGAAACAAGCCCAGGGCGGCTCCTGTACCGGTGCTGTAACCGTAAGAGGCCGCGCCATGGACAAACACTGCCGGCAGAGGCCCTCCGCGCTACCCTCCCCCTCCGCTAACGGTACTTTACACGTAGTACACTGTAGCCGGAGAGGAAAATCTCACCAATTGAATATGAAATAGGCGAGAGACCACCCTGCAGCAGCGCACCGCAAGGGCTTAGCAGAAAGAACAGGGATAGTAATAAAGCTGACAGTTTAGAAGAAAAGTTACAGGCAGCAGCGCTAGCACAGTCACATACAATGCAAAGAAATATCAATTCCTGCACTAACAGCGCTGATCCCTTTGTCCCCCTTGAATCCGGCCATGGTCCGGAACATCTGGGGTCACCGCTAGCTGTGACCCCAGATGCTCACCAGCATCCCCGGATCGGTACCGGCGTTCTGGTACCGGCGGGGGTGTAGGGAAGACAGCATGGACGTCAGGACTGACTGTCCATGCTATACATCCAGATGTGCAGCCACAGCTGCATAGAAGAAAGCTTCAGGGGCTCTTCTAGCCCCCACTCCGACAGGTGCACCCGACTCCGGCCGGGCACCAAACTAAACTGGGGTGCCTTGGCTCGGGGGCGGGGTATAGGAGGGGGACCTAGTGCATCCTGGGAGGCTGAAAGCTTAACTCTTTGGTGCCCGATGACTGACGTCACACCTATACCCCCCAAGGTATCCTGTGGATACCCTATGGACCCTGAAGTAGAAAATAAAAGATTGCTCCCACATTAAAACATTATAAATGTATGTCATTAAAAATATTTGGACTTCGTAAATCATTTATTTAGAAAAATGTGTTGAAAGAATGTGCTTAGTCGCTGCTTGTATTGCTTAGGGCAGTGATTCCCAACCTCTGTCCTCAAGGCACACTAATAGTCCTGGTTTTAGTGATATCCATGCTTAAACACAGATGGTTAAATCAAAATAACTAAGGTACTAATTAAGTCACCTGTGCTCAACAATGGCTATCCTTAAAACCTTGACTGTTAGTGTGCCTTGAGGACCATGGTTGGGAACCCCTGGCTTAGTGTATGTGCAGTTTTTCATCTGCACAAAGTACATTCCGTTATTATAGAGATAATCAGGGTCTGGCTACAGACCACTGACCACCTGTTGTTGCGGACATGGCTTACATTTATGTTCACGTTCTATGATGAAATTCAACTAGAAACCCGTGTGATTAGGCAGAGGGAAGCAACGATCCCTTTCTATACTTGTGCTCAGCCTCTAGCTACTGGTGCAGAAAAGGGTCACACTGGGCATATTAAGGAGTGCACATGGCATATACAAGAGCAACCATGTACAATAAATTGTGACTGCTATCAATGAAAGTATTTTTTAGTAAAAGTTTAGAAAGATTTCTACCGAAAACATACTGAAGAGAAGGTAATGACAGGCCAAATATAATCTTCTTTACCAGGTCCCCTCTTTGATCAGACAGTCTCCAGTAAACTGAAGGAAACTTCTATGTGGTTGAACTGAACCTTGTGAACCAGTGTGTGGTGCCCTTTGGGGGACAAATAGGACAGTCTAGGAAATCAATCTAAAATAAAGGCGTTTTGATACTGAAATTAAAATGTTCAATTATACTTTATTTTAATTATGTACAACTTTTTCTAAATACTTACAGATTTTATAGGCGATGTCAGATGAACTTTCTATGAACCTCCATATGTCCCCTTTATAAAAGCACAGTATTCTAGTTCCTGAGTGCTAAGATACTATACAGCGTGTCAGGTCGTGGAGAATAGAACAATGTGTCCTGAAATGCTGGTCTATTATCACCTTCAGCATATTTGCAGCTTTGCTTCAACTTCATAGGTCACTTAATCATACATGTTTCACTTCCCTTACTGATTATAACCAAGTCAAAGAAAAACATCACTATAATCACTATAAGCTTAACCTGCAGTCTATATATACTATGTGCAAAATAGAACTTCAAAACCACCTAAAGAAGGCATTATAATAATAGAATATTATATTTCAGAGTATAATAGAGTATTGAGTGTGTCATTATTTTGTAATGCCAAGAAAGCTGAGCTGTACTATGTTATTACGGACAGTATGTTTATTTTAGTTCACCTTGGTAAAGTGAAATCTGCAGTATGGAAACATGAAATATGTAATAAACTGAAATATGCAGAAAAATAACACAAATGTTTTATTGAACAAGTTTAGAAAAACAAAAGTTTAACTATACACTATTTACAAAGCAACAGATACATTGACATTTACTTTACAACTAGTACTAGCAAAACATACTCCAAGCCATCAAAGGGTTTAATGTCATCTTCTAGCGCAGTTATTTCCTGAGACTAGAGCTGGCCACTTGACTCAACCTGGCAAACAGCCAGTTCCAGTTTAAAGGCAGTTTTGAAGACTGCAAGAAGTTTGGGGAACCCCCAGTATACACACTATGTAAATGCAAGCAGTCCAGTAAGAAATGCTATTATCTCATGAGAATGGGACAATTTAGCTGCATGATTAACCCTTCAAGTGAACACACAAGAGGACAGAATGTAGAAATAAATAAACTATCAACATAAACAAATGAACATAGATGGAGAGCAGAAGGTTCACAATTTGGCCAAATGTGGTGCCAGCTAACCTGAATGTTAGCTATAGGTATGCACAGAGTAAATAAGGAGAACCCAAGCAGGATGACCATCAGCTAAACTGCTGAGAGTAGGATACCTGAATTACCATTAATGCATGCCAAGGTCGCTACCAGCAGCAGCCCATGGCATATCACCAGAAACGGACATATAACCATGTAGCTGTGCTGGTATTCAGGAGGACACAACAACCATGGACTCTTCAGGCGAGTCTTGCAACTGCTAAGGAAATTAAGTAATACTAGGATCAGGACACAAAGCAAAAGATGGGCACCAACAGCTTTGATTTCCAAAGAAGCTCTGCAGTGTCCAACAGATTTACTCAGGTCTTTACTGTGCGCAGTTCTGGTGTAGGTTGTCCCACTGTGTGCTAAGCAGACTATGAGAGGCCCACAGCACATCTGTTGCAAGGGACAGGAGCATTTCCATTGCTAAGGATGCAGACAGTGGTCCCACCCTTTAAAAAGGCCACATTAGCAGCTTTGGAGAGAAGAACAAACAAACAAATAAAAACAACGCAATTTGAGAGCAGTAAATTAGCTAGTCAGGCCGCTAAGCTGGCACTGGTATCACCTACACCACAGTAACTGTCTGACAATCACTTTGAAAAATAAGTTACGTTTCACTCTATGGGGTAGATGTACTATGCCTTGGAGAGAGATAATATACCAACCAATCAGCTCCAGGCTGTTTAGTACATCTATAAATCTATTTCTCTCCCTCAGTGAGTCCCCCTAATAGAAGAAGCCCCACAAAGCCTTAATCCAGATCTGGACACACTGACTTTTAATTGTTTGAGAAAGCCATCACAAAACGTTATATAATAGACACACACTTCTGAAAAACATGACTGCAGAGGTAGGTAGAATATTAATAGCAGGTGTAGATAGCAAGGACTTGGCTTAGCACAAGGTAACATTACTGAAGCACTGCAAGAAACACTTGAGCAACTTAAATAGTTATGAAATGCACCTATCAACAGAGGGGCGCAGGTAGACAGGCAGAAGAGCAAGAGCAGTGGTGGCACAGACACTGGGTATACCATGTTTCTTTATTGTAAATGCCAATAGTTTTCAATCACCACTTAGTTACTGCCACATGATATTAACACAGATAATTAATAAAGACCCAAGAATTGCAATAGAAAATCTCTATTTGTGGGAGCTTTGTTGGCCAAGATTGAAATTGACCAGCTGGATTTACCTCAACTGCTACTAACCTTCTCACCAGGGTGGTCTTTGTCCAATTTTGACCCTATCTACATAAATATGCTTTTTAAGCTATTAGAAGTGTGCATACAGTATAACATTTCTCATTGTGAATTACATCTAATTATAAAGCGGCAAAATATTCTGCAGTACAGGGGGTCATCAGAAATAATAGTCTTATCAAGCTTAAGCACTAATTGCTGTGGGGGGGGGGGTGGAACAGTAGCATGTCTGAGCTACAAAAAGCCACTGTCAATTATTACTTGATTGCTGGGTATAAAATGTACAATGTCATTGTGTCCCTGGAACCAGCATGACAGACTTCTCTGGCACAGAAAGATTAAAAATCACTCTTTTTTTTTCCAAATAAAGCTTTTAAAATACATGCCGTTTCAGGGGGAACTTATGCAGGAGGCTCCCCCCCCATGAAACCCAACTCTGTGCGCCTCAGAGCTGCCCAGTAGCTGCCCCCCACCCTCCGCTCACCAGCTGCGTACTCACAATGAAACTGGTGTTACTGTGCCTACAAGAGAGACAATGACATCATCAGCTTTACCCAGCCAAGCCACACCATTGCAGGCAGATCACGGGAAACATAGAGTGATAGTGTTTAACTCCTTAGTTGACAACTGGGTTGACATTACAGGACATATAATGCATATAATTACATCACAATGTGCTGTACTGAATGCATCTTAATGTGTGCTCAGATTACTTTGTCAAATCACCCTGTTGAATTTAGTCACTAAGCACTTTTCCTTGTGTTCATTGGGATTATCCTTTAAAAAGACGGGTTGCCATCAAGAAAGGGTTACTTTTCCTTATTAACCTGTAACTGGCAGCTTCTTGGGGATCAAGAAACCAGCAGAGTTTGTAGTAATGAAATAATGATATTTGTTTGCTCTTCTGGCAGATGATTTAGTCAATGTCTGCTCAGTAATTACACTTCCCAACCATTTGTTTTCATGAGCTGCTAATAACTGTACAGCCCTCTTTATTATGGTTAGTGTTTTATGATCAAACACCCAGGGAGGGAGGCAGTGAGAATTTGCACGCTCCCATAGGAAGCATTGGGGAGTGCTATTGCTACATAGTCTTCCAGCTGCTTGGTGCTGCATTTGGATTATAGAAATGAATGAAGAGTTTCCCAAACTCCACCATTACAGTCCAGGTTTTAAGGATATCCATGCTTGAGTCTAGATGGTTAAATCAAAATGACTGAGGTACTAATTAAGTCACCTGTGCTCAAGCATGGATATTCTTAAAACGTGGATTATATTGGCAGAGTTTGGAAACCTCTGGCCCACTGTGCCTATCAGGGGTCAGACCAATGACCTGCAGGTCACACTAAAAGACCAGTCATGTTGACCCACATGGACCTTCACTTCTACAAAATTACATAGAAGGAGTGTGTAATATATCAGTTTCCAGCTCACCATCTCTATTTGTTGATGTTAACTTTTTTGGCTCTTGACAGCTTCCATAGCTTGTACACTGTATTTTGTGATTTGAGCCTCTAGGGTGCTCTTTTTTTGGTTTAGTACACCTTTAGGGCTATATTGGCAATAAATGACCAGAATGGCACTGTCAGAAGTTGGTTCAAGGAAGGTGTCAATCTCCAATAACAAAATTATACAAAGAAAAGAAAGAACAGCACTCAAAATATCAAATTTCAATACCACTTACACTCGCCAAAAAGTTGATTCCATAACAATTAGTTATACTTATAGTAGTAATATATGCATTCACTAATAAAATAACACATTTACATATGGCTTGATTGAACGTTAAAAAAATAGCAATTTATTAAGCTGCATTAATAAAAATATACATGCAAATGCATGAACATCTCATGGATTTAGGAAGACAACAGAGAGGCTGTATTAGTTCATATCACAATTCCTGACCACAAAGTATTATTCGGAATATTAACCAGCATAGCAATAGTATTACCAGTTTGTAGATAGCATGAAACTCTTGCGGAATTAGCAAAGAGTCTTTGCAACAGATGGTATTAGACAGTAAGTGTAGGTGGATGGAATGAATCCAGTGCCGGTCCGGATGGGTCAGTTGGTAGGTCCAAATGTCCAGAGAGTCCAATAACAGTGGAAAACTTATCAAGGATTCTTGGGTCTGGTAAATAACAGCAACAAGGTTAGTATATATCACTGATATCCACCACAAAATGCTCCACATGTCCTTACATCATACTCTCTTCAGACTTCTCTATGTGTCACTTCTCCTCACAAGTCCCCAACTCACTAGGTTAGTGTTTCCCAACTCCAACTGGAGATGGGAAACACCAACCTAGTGAGTGGGGACAAGCTAGTTTAAGTGGACGGTGGTCTGAAAAGAGTATAATGTAAGGACATGTGATGCATTCTGTGGTTTGTGGAGCATTTTGTGGTGGGTAATAGTGATATATACTAACCTTGTTGCTGGTATTTACCGACTTAAGAATCGTTGATAAGTTTCTCGCTGTTACTTCTATCCCAGCCCAGTGGAAGTGGTTATGAAGATGGGCGGTAGAACTGCGCTCTCCTTGACCAGGGGGTGGTGTGTTGTGTATTTCGGGGTGCTGCACCTTTGTGTGGGAGTACCTTTCCCACACTGAATACGTATGGGGGTAGGGGGGGGTAAGGTGCGCTTTCCCTGCTAGTAGTGGTGATGACTTGTGTGTGTTTGTGAGTGGTGTTAATTGGAATGTTTCTTCTGGTGGTGGTGGTGGTGTTTTGGGAGTGAGAAGGAGGGTGTGATTGGGTATGGAGTGTAGTTTGGAGTAATGTGAAAAGGGGATAAGATGGGATCAAAATGAGGCCAGCGAGACACAGTAGCTCCTTCCCATGCGGTTCAGTGACCTTGCACGTCACCCCTGCTGGACCTATGGTCAACAGTCTAGGAAGTCTCAGGGGGTGGGGGGATGTGCATAGTGGGTTGGAACACCTGAGCGGCATCCCGCGTGTTGATGTAAGTCTAGGCAGCACTTACCTACCGGTAGGTTTTTTGTTATGGTGACGTAGGTCGACGTTGCAGCTGTTGCAGATAGGTTGGAAGCTGCAGGTTTGTTGGTGAGCTGGATCAGCGTGTTGCTGGTGTGCTGCAGGTGCACGGCTGTTCTGATTGGTCTGCGGAGGTCAGCGACCGGAGTGTGCACCTGAGGTTGGCTCTTGGTCGTGCCGCTGGTGGTGCGGAGCCAGTGGTGTGGATGGGTGAGCTGCTGGTAGGCTGGGTTGCAGCGTGTGTGCTAGAACCACCCCTGGGAGGGGGGGTGGTCTGCTCGGGATGCTGATAGTAAAAAAGCCGGGGGAGATGTGGAAGGTGTGACCAGGATGGAGCTAGGAAGGAGCCCCCTGAGAGGGTCCACCTACCTCCCCAGTCTCATCACCACTCATCATTTAACCCCACCCACCTGCCCGGGATCTCAACAGAGCAGCATTGTGACTACTCAATAAAAGATTTTGCCCCAAACTACTGTCTCTCGCTGGCCTCATTTTGATCCTATCTTATTCCCCTTTTCACATTACTCCAAACTAAACTCCATACCCAATCACACCCTCCTTCTCACTCCCAAAACACCACCACCACCAGAAGAAACATTCCAATTAACACCACTCACAAACACACACAAGTCATCACCACTACTAGCAGGGAGAGCGCACCTTACCCCCCCCCCCCCCCTACCCCCAGTGGAGGTGGTTGATGTAAGCAAGCACCAGTCAATATTTTTATTGATCGCTACAACAAATCCTTCTCTTTTTCCTTTGAGGAAAGTATGAAACATTAGATGGACATTGGACATATATTATGTGAATTTATTAAGGACTTTGTTGATTTAAGAATATATATATTTCTTGGCTATATTTTGATATAATTTGGGGAGTGCCTGGATCTGGTCTGGACCTTATTCTGTTTTTTATAACTGTGCATTTAACAGATATCTAAATAGACAACCAACTCAACATACTGTATTTTTAAGTGTACAATTTAACATATTATGCTATATTGGTCTCACCATAGCCCTGTACGTCAGTGTGAAGTTAGCAATCTTCCAGATTTTTATCAATGCTGTGGGTGTTGATAAATGTACATTGCAACTGGCTCTGTACATAGACTGAAGATGTTCACTACATACCTAGAGGTACGCTTTAAAGTGAATGGAGAGTACTTGTTTAATCTTGAAGGGATCATGACTTAAAAGACTAAAGAGTGGCATGCAAGCTTAAAATAAAATGTCTAACATGTTTCATAAAAGGATGTGGAATTACCTTTATTCTGTATACTCTTATTTTTACAAACATTATGTGTATTAATAATGAACACATTCCTTCTACAGCAATAAGTTCAAATTATTTTACTTTTTTACCTACTCCATAAATGTAAGCAACAGAATGTAATAATTACAGCACACAGCTAGGCTCTATTATAGAGTCCCCATAGGGGACATTTAAATTTGGATGGAAAATGCAATTATTCCTTGATGTCGATAGGCAGCTGAGCACTACGATATGATCTGGATATAACATTATCTTTTTAGGTTTTTTTGCAGCTACATTACCCAAAGATGGTTTCGCTACTGTACTTAAATTCCCATTATACATACTGGTGGCAAGAGTCCATGTCACAAGAATTCTCTGGGAATCAAAGATCTGTGCAGGATTCAAAACAAAATGATTCATCAGACCACCAGAGGATATATCATCTTTATTATAACTAACAATGGAGTTTGGAATTAATACACAAATCAAATACATTTTATATCAATCCAGGGATTTTTATTTTCTTTTGCAAATCACAATGGCATTGGGGATTCATTATGTACAACACTAAGTGAATTGACAAATGTATTATGTGCACAAAAAATTAAAATAAAATATTAGCAACACTGTAAAAAAAGATATTACATCCTGTCCCCCTGGAGGAAAAGGATAATTGTAGATTACAGATGGACGAAATAGCAGTGATATTTACCTCAAATCAAGTTTCACAGCAGAACAGACCATTGTGCAGGTGTGTGAAGTTCTGGGGATGTACTCTTCCAGTTACACTATTGCCTTGGCATTCCGCATGAAAAAGGTCATTCAGTATAACATAATATAGGGAAAACTACAGAATTATGGAGTAATGGTGCGTACAGAAGGGACGATCGACAACGATAATGATATCGTTGTTTGATCTCCCGGGTGTGCTGGGCGATCGATATCGATCATCCAGCACACCATGTACCCACCAACGACTATAACGACCAGCGATCAACAGGTCCCTATAGTAACTTGGTCAATATCGACCAGGTTGGCCTGCATGCACGGGCAATGGTCGATATCGACCATACGGCCCGCGCATCGCAGGTCGTGGGTGGGCGAAAAATGCACGATATGAACAATAACAATATGATCGATATAGTTATCATACATATTGTAATTTTAATTGTACAGTGCGTACGCACCATAAGACCAACTTTTTTTTTGTTTTTCACATCATTCTACTGCTGTTAGTAACATGGTGATATTTTACAATAAGTATGTACACATCCTCTTCTACCTTCTTTTTTATAGGGAGAATAAAGTATGGTTGGAAAAAAAAATTAATATCACCACTGGAAACTTTGAGAAAAACATCAACATAAAACCACAAAATATATAAAGCATGGCAACAAATAGCGGATCCTAAATACTTAGTTGCTAAGAAGATTTTTTTTTTTTAGGTACTGTGCTAAACCCGCCCATCCCCCTTCCACCCAAAAGTCTGAATGCTTTGTGACGGGATACATTCAGTATCCCGGCAGCCGCGAAACCAGTGCTGATATTACCAGCACCAGAATCCCAACGCCTCTCACAATACCGATGCTGGGATGCCGAAGGCAAGTAGCGGGCTGGAAGGGGGGGGGGTTAGGCACTAGGGGGGAGAGTTAGGTTTAGGGTGCAGGGAGGGGGAGGTTAGGTACAGGCACTAGGGGGGGGGTTAGGGTTAGGCACCAAAGAGGGTGGGTTAGGGTAGGGAGGGGGTAGGGATAGCATACCAAACAAAAAGTGACGTATGCTAGCCCTGTCGGGATTCTGACAGCCGGCATCCCATACCAAACCCCTTTGTGAAATGTATTCAACAAGGTGCTGGAGAGATTCCACAGATACTGTATTCTGGTCCACGTGGACACGACCGTATCACGCAGTTGCCGTAGATTTGTTGGCAGCACATTTGTGCCTCAAATCTTCCATTCCACTACATTATAATGGCCAGGAGGCTCCCGTATAATCGGGTGATGCTCCCAGCTGCCCGCAAGAGAGGGGAAGTCTCCCAAACTTCTTTATGATAGAATGGATGAATGCAGTAATGTGAATATCTTCATCTTCGTGTGTTTATTATATGGAGCAATTCCATAACTGAAGTGACAGATTTTGCCATGTAACTAGTAAGGAAAAAAAAACAGATAAGTAAGTGAACGAAGTTGACTGAGTTTCCATGCACAATGGGACACTAACCAGTGGCACTTAGAGCACATAGTAAGTCAGGGTATACTTATTGGCAATGGGCACAGCCTCTACTGCAAAATAGCCTGTTACCACGCTGTATGTGACTAATGGGCAGGAACAGCTGCTGCACCATGTGCCACTCCCTATGCCAAATCAGAAGCTGCCACTCCCGGGGTGGACCACATTGGGAACAACAACACTGTGAACTAGCTGCTAGTGTCCGAATGGAACCTCTCAGATAGAACAATGCCTGACAGGGGCGGCTCATGGCATGAGCTGACAGAGCCTGCGGCTATAGGAACATACCTGTACCCTTCCAGGCTACGGCACACCGGGCGATAAGCCTGTCAAGCCCATGCCTTGAGCAGCCCCTGGCCACATGAAGGACCAATTAGGCATTTGAACCAACAAGCAGGTGACAAACACACACACAGCCATACACATACAGTATACATACATACATACATACATATGTGCACATACATACTCTACATGGCCAAAAGTAATTTGCATGTTTGAACATTTCAGCCACACTTATTGCTAAAAGGGAGCAATAAAGAGGATGTAGTTATGAGACCGGCGACCGCATGGTCTCAATCCCGACAGCGGAATCCCGGCAAAGGACAGTGTAATGGTTAGCGTTACTGCCTCACAGCACTGAGGTCGTGGGTTCGATTCCCACCACGACCCTAACTGTGTGGAGTTTGTACCCTGTGCTTGCGTGGGTTTCCTCCGGGTACTCCGGTTTCCTCCCACACTCCAAAAATATACTGGTAGGTTAATTGGCCCCAAACATAAAAAAATTAACCCTAGTGTGTGTGTGTGTGTGACCATGTGATAGGGAATATAGATTGTAAGCTCCACTGGGGCAGGGACTGATGTGAATGGTCAAATATTCTCTGTTAAGCGCTGCGGAATATGTGTGCGCTATATAAATAACTGGTAATAAATAAATAATAAATAAATAACATAGGCGCCGAAATACCGACGCCTATGTTGATCCCGACAACGGAACGCCAGCCTGAACAAAGGTAAGTCCGAGGTGCTTTTAGCGTTAGCCGAGCGTGCGCGGAGGGGGGGGGGGTTGGGATTAGGGAGTCTAGCGGGATTAGGTTTGAGGGGGGGGGGATTAGGTTTAGGCACCTCTAGGGGGAAGGGTTAGGGTTAGGCACCCCCAGGGAGAGATTAGGGTTAGGCACCCCCCGGGAGGGTTAGAGCGGTAAGAGTGGTTAGGCACTGGGGGGGGGGGACAGTTAGGGTTAGGCACCACTAAGGGAGTGTTAGGGTTAGGGGGGGGGCAGGGGAGGGTTAGGATACTTACCTGCGTCAGTCGGGATCTCCTCCTTTCGGGCATCCGCAGTCGGGATTTGAACCGGCGGCTGCATTTCAGTCCCATTCCCAATAAAGCAAGCATAAAGCCACACAATCTCCATAGTCAAATTTTAACAATGCTTTGGGTCATGCTGAGTTTAGTGACTTTCAACATGGCACTGTCATAGGATGCTACATTTGCAACAAGCAAGTTTGTAAAATTTCTGCCATGATAGAGCTTCCACGGAACAACAGTCTGTGCTGCAATTGTGACATGGAAACATCTCGGAGCAATAACTGCTCAGCAACAGAAGCTCACCGAACTAGAATGACGAGAACACACATGCCGCCTATCACCATGCACAATGACAAGCGTTGGAAGGAATGGTGTAAAGTACACCAGCTATCACCAGATCACACTTCACCATCTGACAGACTGACTGAATTTGAGTTTGGCAGATATGCCAGAAGAACACTTCCTGACACTGTAAAGTTTGATGGAGGAACAGGGGCGTATTAAGAGAGGAGAGGGCCCATGTTCACTCCCTGTCTGGGGCCCCCTCCTCTCTCTTTGACGCCCGCCGCGCACTAACAGCCTCAGTAGACTCTGGGCACGAGTCTGTGCCTGGAGTCTACTGTGCATGCACCATTTCCCAGGGTTTTCTTTCCCGTTGTGGGAATTCGGATAGGTAAGTATTAAAAAATATGGGTGCAGTATGTGGGACCTTGTGTACCTCACACCCTGCACCCATTATAGATACGCACCTGTGGAAGAGTAATAGGCTGTTTTTCATGGCTTGTCCCGGGCCCCATAGTTCCAGTGAAGGGAAAGCTTAATGCTATGGGATTCAATGACATTCTACAGAAATGTGTGCTTCCAACTTTCTGGAAACAGCTTCAGAAAGGATATTTTCAGTTTCAGCAAGACAATGCCACTGTAAATAAATCAAGGTCCATGAAAAAAATGGTTTGCCAACTATGTCGTCCCTCCACCAATCACAAGGATGCTATCTCCTACCTAGGTGGACATACTTCCTCTGAGGCTGCAGAGTGGATGTACAAATGTGACCTCATATACCTTTGCTGTAATCGCGCCAAACAACCCCGCTTGGAGCACCATAGACCTTGTGACTTATCAGCGCCAAGCTTCATTTTTCTAAAAAAAATTGTGTCTTACTCGCACCACCAAAATGACAAAAAACATCAAAGCTACTTGCAAGGGTACAAGGACCACTGGGGCTTCTGGTACTTGTACTGTGTGCAACTAAGCAGCAAATCTGTGTAAGAAAGGTTTCGATACAAGTGGACGCGGTATGCTTAATACGCAACTTTGTAAATATGTTTAAGTAATTGCTTTGCGACAAAAGGTAGAAACCTAGCGTCTTTGGTACACTGCGCGTGGGCTTGTATGCGGCTATGATGCAACTAAGACAATATATAGGCGTAAAGTACACTGTGCGAACCATAATGGGGCATGTAAGTCGCAGCAAGTGCTATATGGCGAAAAGACGCTAGGTGTATGAGGACACATCTGTTTGCTCTGTGCTGAATACGGACATGTCTGACAGCTCTAACAGAGACACCTGAATTGTCTGTCCTATGGAGAGTCAGGAAGCTAATGGGGTCACTAACCTGAAGTGTGTGAGCGAACAGAGGAACACACACAATATTGAGTATAGACATACAATATGCTTTGGTGAGGAAAAGCCGCATTAATATGTATTCATTTGTCCCATACATTACTAGAACGCCATTTCATTTTTCTGTGATACAACTCCATTAATGTTCTTACATCCAAATTGTTTGGTTGGTGTGTTTGTCCAACACCGCAGACTAAAGTAGCTGCAGATGTCCCTTGGGTTACAATTCCCCAAATTCCCAGGTAATTAACTATATATTTTGTTATCAATATCCAGGGTATTCAATGTCAACATAATTTACTGACTAATGCCACCACAGCTACAGAAATAGGCAAATGTCAAAGAGGCTGGGGGATGTATTGAGGAGTCGTGAGAAGACTTAGCACATCCAAGAGGCTGCATACAATGCAGCAGCAGCCTCCAGAGTACTCTAGCGCCGGAGCCACGTTCACAGTGTATGGAATTGCAGACGCAGCCTGTAACACGTCCCTCGGAGCAGTTGTGATAGGCCTGCACTTTTGCCGCCATTCCCCCGTTATCTCCCCCAAACGCACTCAGACTGTCAATCACTTCGCAAATAAATCTTGACTGCGGGCAACAACTGTAATGTACCATGACACGCTCGCTGTGCGACTTAGACGCATGCGCAGTTTACCGATAATCGCTCATCTCTGTAAATATCGACATTGCGCACAACACTGAATGAGGCCAATTATCCATTACATTGTTGAAATATGCAAACAAGTGTATCATTTGTTTCACAGTAATTGAAATGTTATTGGATGCCATTTTACTACATGATATCCAATTGTTACAACTTAAAAAGTGGTCATTATATTCTCAGGTACTGACTGTTCAGCAGAGCACTTCTTTTTAAAGGTCTAAAATAGAATATTAATCCTTCTGGAGCAGCTTACAAAAGAATGAAATCAGAATCCAGTGGCTTGTATAGATCTAGGTCAAATGTATCTAGTGATTCAACAGCCTGAAGCATTTTCATTGCTAAACAAGGAACAATTGCTGAATTCCCTCCCTAAAGATTTACAGCTGCCGTGCTACTATATTGAAAGCAAATGTATTGGTTTTCCTAGAAATAACTGTCAGTCTGGGATCAGTGTATGTATATAAAATATATACTTTGTTTTATGTGTATACCTAAATCTATAACTGCTTATCTAGACACACACTCTGCACAGCCAAACATCACACCCCCATACAGTATGTGCTTGCTGAATATCTCATTTCAAAACCATGGACATAACTATGGCTTGGTCCCCTTATCCAGCTAAAGCAGTCTCCACACCTCTGGGAAGACTTTCCACTAGATTGTGGAACATACTGTAACTGTAGGGATTCACTCATAAAACCAGAAGCACACACCCTCTAGAATGTCATTGCATGCTGTGGCATTAAGATTTCCCTTAACTGGGACTAAGACACCAATGCCAAACCACGAAACAGCCCAAGGCTATCATTAAACCTCCACTAAACCTGACAGTTGCCAGTATGTATTCGGGCACAAAGCGTTCTCCTGTCATCAGCCAAACTGGGGTTCATACTGCAGACTGGAGTTATGAATGGTTTCACACCACATTAGCCTACTACTGGCTTTGCACATAGTGATCGGAGGCAGTGTGCGGCTGCCAAGGAAGCCCAAAGCAAACTTGACAATCGGCTTGTTGGAAAAGTGGCATCCTATGCCACAATGAAATTCACTGAATTCTTCAGTATTACCCATTGTACTGCGCAATGCAATTTCCCATCATATTGATTATCAGCAAGTCTCTTTCAACCATCCTATATTTTCTGTTTTATTACTGCCCAATTTATGTCTGGGGGTTTTTTTTTTTTGCACCTGATAAGACACGATTTTCACTATACAGTAAATAGCTGTAAACATATGCTCCTTTTATCTTCTGGTAATCCAGCCCCTAGTAAATGATGGTGACTAAATAAGCATTTGTAAGGAAAAAAATATATATATTGCGCGTGTGTGTGTGTGTGTGTGTGTGTGTGCGCGTGCGTGTGGTTTACTCATGTTTGCCAACTGCCGACTTTATGTACTACAACAAC